>SZWC01011113.1:23047-54572 GCA_023375785.1 Penium margaritaceum | reverse complement strand
CCCCCCCCCCCCCTCTGCATAAAGCAAAAGTGTATTGGGTGAATGTATTGGACAGTGTCTATGGGAGGGTGGTAACGGCAGTTCACAAATTTATTTCTCCAAGAGAAATGTCGACGAAGCAAAACAGAACTTCGAACGTACATTTGTGTAGTTGTTTATGTGTCAACCAGATATGCAGGACAATACCCTCTCCATATACTATCAGGGTAATTAGGGGGTGGGGGGGCGGTGGGGGTTTGTGCATCTCAAGACGTTTAATACAAGCGACAAAGTTGGTTTGCGTCGAGCATGCAATGTCCTTTTACGACGTTTTTGTCTATCGATGAACTCAAATCTATCCATGAAACATCATCACAGGTGCATTTTTGTTCTTTCACCGATGTAAAACTTTTCTCTCGACTCTCATACTTTCCGAAATTCACTTTCCAACACATTTGGCCAATACACTTTCGGTGTTTGGGAGGGGGGGGGGGGTCAGCCGGAGATCACACCAAACTGTTCACGACTAAACCCCCACAGTACACCAGAATGTATTGGATGGGTGAATGGGACAGTGTAATAGAGGAGGGATCCCTTCACAAACACAAATGTATTTGCTAGAGAGAAGTGACGAGGAAATTTTCCATCGCAGAAACTCTCTCGTACATTTGTGTACAATTGGAAATCCATGCCACATACACATCCCAATACACGTTCGCGATAAATGTTGCCGTTACGGGAGGAGGGGAGCAGAGGTTCCTGGAGGCAAGGGGAAAAGGGCAGGCCAGCAAGTCAATTGTTGTTAACGGACAGAGTAGACCCCTTCGAACATCGATGTTGTCATGACGGTTGATGGACAAAAACTATGCCAGTAATTTGAGTCTTAGAAGACCTATAGTGAAAGTTAAATTGAATGTAGCTTAATCATTATTTCTAGTGATAATATAATATTCTCATGTGTTTTAGTCTTATTCCAGGATGGTGTACATCAACCTCTGAGTGAACATTATTGTAATGGTAGACAACCAAATTTCCAAGAAAGTTCATATATGATTGCTTCTTAATACACACATCAAACAGTGTAAAAAAAGCACATGATTAACCATACCTCTGGACCCCAGCTATCCATTTGTTGCGCCCTGGTCATACCCTACTTCTGCCCTAGTTATGAATTAGTTGCATCCTAGTTCAGGCTCATCTAGAACCTACTTGTACCCTAGTTGTGCTCTAGTTGCACCCTCCTTGTACCCTGGTTGCACCCTAGTTGCACAATAGTTATGCCCTAATTGCATCCTAGTAGTCTCTAGTTGTGTCTTAGTTGCAACCTGGTTGAACCCTGGTTTCTACTTACTTGGGTCCTAGTTTCCTCCTAGTTTCACCCTAGTTGTACCCAAAGTACGCCCTATTTACTCCCTAGTTACACCATAGTTGCACACTAGTTGCACTCTTGTTGTGTCCTAGTTGCACCCTGGTTATGCCATAAGTGTGCCCTTGTTCCTTACGTTGCACCCTAGTTATTCCTAGTTGCACCCTAGCTCCGCCCTAGTTGCACCCTTGTTGTATTCAAGCTGTCACCTAGATGTGCCCTTGTTGTGTCCTTCTTGTACCCTAGTTGTATCCTATTTGCAACTTGGTTGTGCCCTAGTTGTACCCTGGTTGCACCCTACTTGTTCCCTAGTTACACCCCCATTGCGCCCTAGTTGTGTCCTAGTTGTGACTTAGATACACCATTGTTTCATCCCAGAGACACCCTAGTTGCA
The DNA here is from genome assembly GCA_023375785.1 of Penium margaritaceum. Lineage (NCBI taxonomy): Eukaryota > Viridiplantae > Streptophyta > Zygnematophyceae > Desmidiales > Peniaceae > Penium > Penium margaritaceum. Next base: position 52,833 of record SZWC01011113.1, on the reverse strand, counting down.
CCTTAGGTGCGCCCTATTATGCCTTAGGTGCACCCTGGTTGCACCCTATTAGCGCAGAAAAAAGTGCCATCATTTTCTGCCTTGGCAACAGCGTACGCATTGGGATCGATAGGCTTCAGCTGCAATATGCAAGACACTGAGATTTCATCACCTATATGGAAAGAAAGAAATATAAACCATGAAAAAAATGCAAATACAACCTACCTCTATGTAGCACACCAGGAAGAGGCTCCAGGAGAGAGCTTTAGGCCAGAGGAGGCTTTCTTGCGCCTTACTCTTTGCACTGAAAAACCTGTTTTTATCCATGTCCTTGCCAGTCACCTTCTTGACCACCACGGGCAAGGTCTTCACATTGGCAGTCGGATTTCGCTTCAGCGTTGACGTTTTTTGCACTACCAATTTCACCATCTTGGCTGTATTCCCACTATCGACACCCGGCACACACTTTTGACCATCATCGATCACAACTACGACAATAGAGTCTCCAATGGGGATGACATGCGCGCGGAGTAGCCACGGACACCCCTTGTCCTTGAACTGTCCACAATGTGCTAAGAAACGGGTGTCCTCACTGCGAAACCACCGGATCGTCCTATAGTTGGTGATTGCGTAGTCGTCCGCGGCTGCACGTTCTCCCATCATGTTCTTGAACGCCATTCAAGGTGGAACACAAATTCGGCCTTCTTCTGATTTCGGGACCTACCCGATGCCTCATCGTCAGAGGAGACTACAAAGAATGACATGAAAAAACAAGGAGTTGAGGGTACAACAACAATCACTTTAAGAGGACAAGGTAATGTGAAAGAGCATCAGGTTTACCATCATCAAGACTCGGGCGAGAAATCCTGGGGGCTTCTCTCGCTTGCTATCGTGAAAGGAAGAGCACTTGAGCACGCAACTCATGCTTTAAGTCCTTGTGATAAACTCGAGTTTGGGTGGAGGGGGATTGGGGAACAAGACCTGGCTTGTTGAGCTCTAGACGTGCTTGTCCACGCAGTCGAGAGACCAAGGAAGGGTCGGATGTCCTATGCCTATGCAAAGACATCTGACCCTCGGTATCGGTCGGAAAATATCCAAGGTATCCACGCTCACCGGACTCACGGGAGGAAGCATCGTCCTCCATGGCGCTAAGGAGCCCACAGCATAGTGTGTTTCAGGAACATGATGCGGATTGCTGACTACCCTGGATAGTCGTCGATTGTAATGAGACAAACAACACCCAGGAACACCGTGGAGAGGATGTCCAATGGCAACGGCCGGCCCATCATATGTTGACATTGCAATTGCATACTTGGGAAAGTAAATGCAAACATGGCATGTGTATGCAGCGGTGTCTTTGCTTTCTACATGTCAACCAATGGCATGTACAACCTCGTATGTCCATCAAAGGGCGAGAACACGTCATCGCCTCGAACGTCATGCATGACAACAAACAATCAACAATTGTAAGGAGACAATTGGGTGTCAATGACAGGCTAGCAAATACAATCGGCGGCGTCCACCGTGTCCAAAACGGTCACTACAACAATGTTAGAAACCATCCTAATTAAGGACGTATTTTGGTGGATACTTATTGCTATACCGAACGGAGCGTAAATGGTGAATAGGTAGAAGTTGCAAGGATGAACATGCTTTAGCCTTTGCCACACCTGAGCAATTTATAATTAGCGATAAGTGTACTTCGATGACAAGTGTCGAAATGATTGAACAGATATATACAAGTTTCGAGTTACAAATGAGACATAGTCGGGTTCGTTGGGCCGATTGTCGAGCGACGCATGCGGAGTCACGTCGTGAGTAGTCCAATTTGAGAAGGCCCACCGAAAAATTGGGGGACTTCGAGAAGCGATGGTGAAGAGGCAAGATGAATCTTTATAAATCCAGATTCGTCTCAGTGCATCAAGAAGTCAACCAAAAGGTCGTGATACTTCTATTGTAGATTCGCGAGAGTGGTCAGAGTTGTCAGAAGGCTCGGGGAGATTCACTGGAGATGAGGACGATTGGCCGGTTTGTCCTCGACCGTCGGAGTTAATATCGTGGTCTCGCAATGCGATGGGTTGTTTGTGTAGTAACAGAAATATCCACTCGGAAAGATTGGGGACTCGTGTACGTTTTGTAGGTAACTCTTTCCTCCCTTTTAGCTGCAACATCCCGGTGCGTGTACAGATGTGGCCTGGTGACGGCGGTAATAGCCGTCGATGAGGTGATGGACGTCTCGGAGGTTGTCCTAGGGTTCCCAGTTGTTATGCACAACGTCATAGCCATGCCACTTGACAAGATATTCTGTCATTTTGCCTCGTTGTTCATGTCCAAGGATGTCCTTGATGACGTACTCTATGTCCTTGTCCACTTGAACAGGAAGAGGATGAAAGACATTCTTTCCGGGGATGTTCTCTCCGGGGTCTTGGTAGTGCTTTAGTCTATTGACATGGAACACCAGATGAACTTGCATAATGTTGGGGAGTTTGAGTCATGCAACCACGGGGCTTTACATGCGCTCAATCTCAAACAGTCCCAACCATCGGGGTTTGAGCTTTGAACAGTTTTCTCAACGGAGTTTGATGTTGGCTGAGCTGAGGACTTTGTTTCTAGCAACGAAGACGTTGTGGCTGCAATGTCGGTCAGATGCTCGTTTCATTGCTGCCTGTATCTTTGTGAGGATTTGTCGTGTTTCTTCCCAAAAGGTGGAGAAGTCCCGGCATTGAACATTGACCGCGGGAATGTTGCTGTGACTTTCTAGTCTGGCTGGTGTGGCGGGAAGTTTGCCATACACCACTTCAAACAGAGTTCTACCTGTTGCGGTGGAAACAACCATGCTGTTCCTTTGGCGATGACGGTGGTTGTCGTCGGGATGAAATGGGAAATTTTTGAAAACCTGTCGACCACCACGAGGATTGCATCATATCCCTTGGGCATGACTGGTAATCCTGTGATAAAGTCCATGGAGGTGTCATCCCACAGTTCCGTCGGAATAGGGAGCGATTGTAGTAGTCCGGATGGCCATGTGCGACGGGATTTTTGTCACTGACATGTGTCGTAGGATTTGCAGAAGTTGGCCACGTCGGATTGCATCTTGTCCCACCAATAAGTTTTTTACAGCTTCTTTAGCGTTTGGTTCTCTCCAATATATCCACCTGGTTGTGTGTCGCGGTATTCTTCGAGCAGCATACAATGAAGTTCGTCGTTCGGGGGAATGACCGCCTGGCGAGTGAATCGCCGTCACCAATAGGATGCGTCATACCAGAGTTTTGCCTTGTCGTATCCGCTATACTGTTCATAACCTCGTGTGAACAGCCGCTCAAGGTACGGACCTTATTGTAGCTGTAGGGTTGCCACCTCAGCCATTACATCTTATCGGCGGCTGAGTGCGTCCACCGGGTTGATTTTGCCTAGCTTGTACTCGATATCATAGTTAGATCCGGATTCAAGGAACTCCATCCATTGGGTTTGACGTCGACTGAGGTTCACCCACGTCTTCAAATATTTCAACGCATGGTGGTCAGTACGCACGATGCATCAGTGCTACTCCAAGTAACACCTTTATGTCTTGAATGCATGTACGACCGCTAGCATTTCTTTCTCATGTACGGCGTAGTTGAGTTCTGGTCCTCGTAACGTTCAAGACATGTAGGCGACTGGTTGCTCGCCGTTCCCATGGTCTTATAGGAGGACTGTACCGATTGCTCAATCTGACGCGTGTGTAGCCATGACATAGTCAAACGTTAGATCGGCTTAATTGTAGGGTCGGCGCCAAGGTCAGAGCATTCCGCAAAATAATGAACGCTTCTTGGTTGCTGTCTCACCACCTCCACTCACTTTCTTTTTAAGTAAGGTTGGAGAGAGGCACCGACACTCGGGCGTGACCCATACAAAACGCTCGTAGTTACTGTAGAAGCCAAGGAAAACTTGAGTTTCTTGAACGTTGGTCGACGTCGGTCAATCAGTGACTACTCGCACTTTTTCCGGATCCATGGTGATATGTCCACCGTTGATGATGTGACCCAAAAACTCAATCAAACAACGATCAAATTCGCACTTCGAGCATTTTTTGAAAAATTTCTCTCTTTGTAAAACTTCGACAACCTTTCAAAGATGTCCATTTTGCTCCTCCGGGTGTGGCTGTACACGAGAATGTCGTCGTTATACACCACAATAAAATCGTCTAGGTATGGACGGAAGATAATGTTCATTGCCGCCATGAACGTCGCTGGGGCATTCGTAAGTCTGAACGGCACTACCATGAACTCCAAATGCCCATAGCGGGTCCAGAATGTCGTCTTCTTGATGTCGGCGTCTACCATGCGTATCTGGTGATAACCGCTACGTAAATCCATTTTGCTGAAAATTCGATTATTTTGGAGTTGTTTGAAAAGCTCTGTTCTTGATGGTGACATCGTCCAACACCCATTAGTCCACGCACATCCGTATCCCACCAGTTGTTTTTTTACGAACAATACTGGTGCGGCGTATGGTGGCGTGAATGGGCGGATAAACCCCTGACGGAGCATCTCCTCGAGTTACCTTTTCAGCTCCGTCAACTCATGATCGCTCATCCGATAGGCCCCTCGAACTGTACGTCTGCTGCCTGGTTTCAGTTCAAAGCGATGGTCGATGTTTCATTGAGGACGTAAGGTTCTCAGGAGTTCGTCGCGGAAGACGTTCACAAACTCCTATATGAGTAGTGCGAACTCTGTGGGTACCATCGTGAACTTTGTGGATGCTGATGGGGCTGATGAGGCCGATGATGAGTCAGCAGCTACCATCTCCGCTTCTTCCATTGGCTCGAGATGTATGAGCCACGCACAAGCTCCTCATCATATACAGTGTTTGGCCACGTTGAGCGGTATCGTTTACACAGGTCGTCACTTCTCGCCTACCTCGGCTTCCTCTACTTCTTCCACCTCTGCTGCTTCCGCTGTCAGCTTTTGTCTCACCTACAAAATTTGCCGTTTGGCGCCATCAATTTTCCACGTAGACGTTGCTGCTGTTCTAGTCAACCTACAGATTGTTCGGGGATGGGAAATCTCGTCCGAGAATGATTTTGTGATCACTCATTGGACAGGACCTCCAGACCGTTACATCCCATAGATCTCCTGGTTGTAGTCATAGTGGTTCTCGGAATCTGCGTATTTGCAATCTCCCGTTGATGGTTTTCCCTTCAGATATTCCTGGTTCAGTCTATGACCCCAGCTTGCGAACCATGTCGTTGCTTACGAAGCTGTGTGAAGCTCCTTCATCCAATAGTGCTGGTACCATTCTGGGACTCTTCCATCCTCGACACTGCATGTTTAGCAGTATCGCCAGTTAGTCGTCCTCTTACCCCTCGTCAAACTTCGCGATCTCAAAAACCCTTTGCGATGATGTAGGCCATTCAGTTGGGCGATCATTCGATGAAGATTGCTCTATGCGGACAAGAGTTGCGCCTTTCACTTCTCCCCTTTACCATGTCCTGACTCGTTGTTTGCGACTCCCGCCCCTTTTGGCCTGCTGCTTGCTTTGACATTTGCGAGCAATATGTCCGTCTTTTTTTGTAATTGTAGCAGGTTCACTTATCTCTCTGGTCAACGGCGTCCACTTCCATCGGAGTCGAGGAGTCCCCTGACTGGCTTTTTCTGTTCTCGTGATAATTGTGGTTGGGAGATCGCCAATGATAGGAATCCTGGATCCGAGCATTGTACTCGGCACTGTCGATCCTTTCTACTACTGCGATCATCCAAAACAAGTTGTTTAGGATGCCCAAAATGGCAATTGCTCTCGGGATGTTTTTCTTGAGGCCATTGTTGTAGTAAAACAGATTTCGTTTGGAGCGATGTCGACTCCGATGATGATCTCGCGGAATCTCCGTGTATACTCTGCCACGTTGGGTTGCTGAAGGAGATCCTGGAGCTTGTATCATGTATCAGATTTTTTGTTCAGCTGTCCACATGGTGTGAGCATCGTGCATACAAATTCAGTCCAGTCAGGTGGTGGTGTCAACACGTCTTGCCACTGTGGGTTGATCTACTCCAAGGGTAGAATGCCTGCGGTCGGTGATATGAGACAGGCGCCATTGGCTGTTGATGATGGGCGGTTTGTGTAATAATAGAAATTCCCACTCGGAGAGATTAGGGACATCATCAATAGCCAACGGCTCCTGTCTCATACCACCGACCGCAGGCGTTCTACCCTTGGAGCAGATCAACCCACAGTGGCAAGACGCGCTGACACCACCAACCGACTAGAACGAATTCTCATGTGCGATGCTCGCATATTTAGGATAGCTGAACAAAACATCTGGCATACGGTACAAGCTCCAGCGACTTTGTCAGGAGTCCAGCGTGGCAGAGTACACGCAGAGATTCCGTGAGATCATCACCGGAGCAGGCATCGTCCCCAATAAGCTCTGTTTTAAGTACAACAACAGCCTCAAGCGAGATGTCTGGCAAGCCACTGCCATCTTTTGCATCCAAAACGACTTACCGTGGATTATCGCAACAGCAGAAAGGATCAATAGCGCTGACTACAATACTCGGATCCCACAGCTGGCGACATCCCAACCACAATTATTGTGGAAACAAAAAAAACCAGTCGGCGGACTCCTCGACTCCAATGGAGGTGGACCCCGCCGACCAGAGAGATACGCGCACCTACTACAAGTGCAGAAAGGTCAGGCACATCGCTCGCAACCTTCGGAGTAAGCTACAGGCCAAAAAGGGGGGGAAGTCACAAAAACATGAGCCGGAAAATAACAAAAGACAAGAGTGAAAGGCGCATTTCTTCTCTGCACGGAGCGATCTGCGTCGAACAATCACCCATATGAACAGCATACATTGTCGCAGAGGAATTCTAAGGTCGCAAAGTTCGACGAGGGATACGAGGACGACCAACTGGCACTGTTGTTAAAAGTCCAGCCTCGAGGGTGCAAGAGTGACAGAATGGTACCGGCAATATTGGATGGAGGAGCTTCACACAGCTTCATGAGCAATGACATGGTTCACAAACTAGGCTTGCATACCAGACAAGGGGTGTTTGAAGGGAAAACTTTCAATGGGAGATTACAAATGTGGAGGCTTTGAGAACCACTTTGACTACAAGTGGGAGATTTACGGGATGTAACGGTCTCGAGGTCCTGTCCAATGAGTGATCACAAAATCATTCTTGGACGAGATTTCTTGTACTAGAAAAATACGTAGGTCGACTGGAACAGCGACGACATCTACGTGGACATTGACGATGCCAAACAACAACTTTCGCGCATGGGATGGAAGCCAACAGTGGAAGCAACAGAGGTGGAAGTAGTAGAGGAAGCTACGATAGCCAAGAAGCGACAACCTATACAGCTGATACCATTCAACGTGGCCAAGTACTATATAGGACGAGGATCTCGTGTGTGGCTCATACATATCTAGCCCATGGAAGAAGCGGAAGTGGTAGCAACTGACTCATCATCAGCCTCATCGGCATCAACAAAGTTTGCGATGGTACCCAAAGAGTTCGAACCACTCATTCACGAGTTTGCAAGCGTCTTCCCCGACGAACTCTGGAGAACCCTACCTCCTCAACAAAAAACCAACCATTGCATCAAACTAAATCCAGGCAGCAGACCTACAGATCAAGGGGCCTATTGGATGAGCCATCACGAGCGAACCGAGCTGAAAAAGCAACTCAACGAAATGCTCGGTGAGGGGTTCATCCGCCAATCCACGTCACCATACGCCGCACCAGTACTGTTCATAAAAGATAAAAGTATTGAGATGCGGATGTGCATGGACTATCGAGTGCTGAACGACGTCACCATCAAGACCCGCTATCCTCTTCCCTGAGCTCACGAGCTTTTTGACCAACATTGAGGGGCTCGAATCATCAGCACTATTGACTTGTGCAACAGATATGCGTGGCAAACCAGATACGCGTGGCAGACGCCGACATCAAGAAGACGGGGTTCTGAACTCGCTACGGTCATTTCAAGTTCACAATAATACCGTTCAAACTGACAAATGCTCCGGCAACTTTCATGGTAGTAATGAACAACATTTTCCGCTCGTACCTTGATAATTTTGTCGTGGTGTACCTCGACAACATTCTGGTATACATCCGCACCCTGGAAGAGCGTGATGGACATCTTCGAAACGTTCTCAAAGTCTTACAAAGAGAGTTTTTTTTTGGAAAAATCTCAAAGTGTGACATTGGTTGATGTTTGATCGAGTTTTTGGATCACGTCATCAATGGTGGACGGATCACCATGGATCCGAAAAAGTTGGCAGTAGTTGCTGATTGGCCGACGCCGACCAACATCCGAGAAGTTCAAGATTTCCTTGGCTTCCGCAACTGCTACTGGCGTTGCATAGAGGATTGTGCTCGAGTGTCAGTGCCTCTTTCCGACCTCACTATAAAAGAAAAGGAGTGGCGGTGGGAAGACAGCAAACAAGAAGCGTTCACCACTTTGCGGAGTACCCTGACCTCGATGCCAGCCCTAAGATTAGCCGGTCCAATGGTGGACTACATCATGACTACAAACACGTCAGACCGAGCCATTGGCACAGTCCGCCTACAAGACTACAGAAAGGACAAGCAACCAGTCGCCTACATGTTTCAAAAACTGCGAGGACCGCAACTCAACCACGTCGTACACGAAAAAGAAACGATGGCAGTCGTACATACATTCAAAACATGGCGGTGTTACCTGGAGTGACACCAATGCATCATACGCATCGACTACCATGTGTTGAAATATTTGAAGACGCAGCCAAATCTTAGTCGACATCAAACCGATGGATGGAGTTCCTTGAATCCGGGTTGGACTACGATATCGAGTACCGGCCAGGCAAAAACAACCCGACTGATGCACTTAGCTGCCGACCAAATTTAATGGCTGAGGTGTCAACTCTATAGCTGCAATGAAATCCATATCTCGAGCAGCTGTTCACACGAGGTTACGACCACCACGACGGATATGAAAAAGTAACATTTTGGTATGACGCACCCAATTGGTGACGGGGATTTACTCACCAGGTAGTCATTACCCCAAACAAGGAACTTCGCTGTATGCTCATCGAAACATGCCACGGCACAGGACCAGGTGGATACTTCGGAGAGGAGAAGACATTGAAGAAGCTAGCCAAAATCTATTGGTGTGACAAGATGCAATCCGTCATGGCCAATTTCTGTAAATCCTGGGACACATGTCAGCGATAAAAATCCCGTCGCACACGACCACCCGGACTTCTGCAACTGCTCCCTATTCCAACAGAACCGTGGACTGATATCTCCATGGACTTCATCAAGGGACTACCACTCACACCCGAGGGATATGATGTAATCGTTGTGGTAATCGACAGGATTTCCAAAATGTCCCACTTCATCCCGACAACGACGATCGTCACCGCCGAAGGAAAAGCGCGGTTATTTCTAAGTAACATTGTACGGCTACACAACATAGTGAGAACCATCACAAGTGACAGAGACGGACAGTTCACCGGCCGTTTTTGGCACGAACTGATGACTCGTTACTACGGCAGAATTCAACTTTCAATGGCGCTTCATCCTCAAACCGACGACCAAACCAAGTGGATCAATCGGGCGCTCAAACAGCTTCTCCGAACACTAGGCGAACCTCATGGGGCGGATTGGGCACAAAAGCTCCCGACCATCGAAATCGTACATAATTCAGTAGTTTCCACTACAAGGGGAAAACCTTCGTTTAGAGTGGTGTATGGCAAACTTCCCGCCACACCAGCCGGACTACAAAGTCGAAGCAACATTCTTGTGGTTGAAATCCAACACCGAGAATTCTCCACCATCTGGGAGGAAACATGGAAAATCCTCGCGAAGACACAAACAATGATAAAACAAGCAGCTGATGGACATCGCAGTAATGACGTTTTCACAGCTAGTGACAAAGTCCTACTCAACTCAGCCAACATCAAACTCCGCGGAGCTGAATGTTCAAAACTCAAACCGTGATGGTTGGGACCGTTTGAGATTGGGCGCATGCAGCCCCGTGTGGTGGCACGACTCAAACTCCTCGACACTATGCAAGTTCATCTGGTGTTCCATATTAGCAGACTTAAGCACTATGGAGAACCCTGAGAGAACTTCCCCGGCAGGGATGTCCCTCTCCCTGCGCCCGTTCAGGTGGATGAGGACACAGAGTACGTCACTGAGGACATCATCGGCCATCGACAACGAGGCAAAATGACAGAATTTCTTGTCAAGTGGCCCGACTATGATGCCGCGCACAACTATTGTGATTTGTGACGTTCCTGTCGACCTGTACAGTCTACTATGACCACTCCGCCGTGTCCATGCCCGTGCTGATTCCTGATGCGGACCCAAGTGGCACCGGTGCATTGTTTGGTGGTGGACTACCAGCTTGAAGCTGTCCGACGACTGCCCCAGACTTCTGGACGCTGCCTGGGACCTCCTGCAGGTTTTCTGCACTACGTAGGAATTTATCAGTGGACTGGCCGTGGGCTCAATTTGCATGTTTTGCATTGTGTGTCCACCGTTTGATGCCGGATGCATGCATGTGACCAGTCGTAGTGTCTCACTTGTCATTTTGTACGTCTATGTTCAGACAGCGTAGCGTTCTGACATGTCTATGCTGAGTTACAGCCAAAACAATGATTTTGGACTGGTTTTAGGACAGACCTTGTGCTGCCGCATGCGACACCCACCGTGCGCCGCGGCAGGTACTTATGTCATGGACCCGTCATTTGTCATTTCTCTTTGCAAATGCTATTGAAGCATTTTGACACTTTGCCTTGTGTCTCCTAGCCAGACCCTTGCCGTTGTATGTACGAGTTATGACTGCCGTCACCGTCTGACCAGGTACTGACGCCTAGTCAGCGGATGTGTTGCTAGAAAGCTTCTACACATCTTCTCATGGTATCAGAGTGGTGAGACAGTTCTTGCCGAGCTGCGCAGCAGAGATGCAGCAGAGTAGTAGCAGTGAGCGTCACCGTTATAGCCGATCCACAGGGACCTGTCGATGTCACCCAATCGTCGGCAACGTCACCCACCTTCAACACGTGAGAGTGCATTAGCAGTAGCCGCTAGCAGGAGCAGGTGACAGCTGCAGTAGGTGGCAGCCGCTAGCAGCTGCTCGCATTGACACTATCAGCAGCAGCAGCAGTAGGCAGCAGCCGTAGTAGGCGGCAACAGGCAGCAACATCAGTAGCGCGCGACAGCAAGAGCATGCATAGTAGCAGTGCACAGCAGGAGCAGCGCGCAGCAATGGTGTGCAGTGGCAGCAGGCAGCAACCGTAGCAGGCGGCGGCGGTCAGCAGTAGTAGTAGCAAGCAGCAGCATGCAACAGCGGTAGTAGTGAGCAGGAGCAGTAGCAGCAACATCAGCAGCGCGGCAACGGTAGCGCACAAAAATAGAAGCGTGCAGCTACAGCAGCACGTAGCAGTGCCGCGGCATAACAGCAATGCACAACTGCTGCCACAGTTGCACAAGCACCTATGTGGCTGTTGTTGCAGGTGCAAGCGCAACAGTGGCAGCAACCGAGAGGAAGCTGCTACGGAGCTTCCGTGTAGCTTCTGCACGGCTACCGTATAGTAGTCACCCAACAGTCACAAGGGTTGTCAACAAAAAAAACATTATGCTGATGTTAGCATTTTCCTTGCTGACATCATCAGGTCCGTGCTGACATCAACAAACCCCTGCTGACGTCAGCACCTGCTTTAGTCAAATTCTGGGGTCGGAACGTAAAAAATTGCCAATGTTTCAACTCTTTGAGAACCGCTGACAGCTCTGAAATCTGACCGGTCTGACGTCCTGGTCCATACTAAGTGCTGACATGGCTCAGACCGGTGACAAGGGCAAACGACCACCAGATCCCTCCTCCTCCTCCTCCTTGGAGACCATTGCGGATTTGCAGAGTCAGCAGGATGAGATACGTCTTCGGTAGCAACAGTAGACTGACGCCATCCGTACGCTCACTAATCTTATTCGTGGTTAGTCCACGGTCCCACAGCAGACATTGGGAGGAGTCGATGGTGCAATACCTTTTGCACAACAGTGAGCATCTACACCGAGGAGATCAGCAAGACAGGACCCGCCAATTTTTGATCCTTAAGATGAGGACCCTGACATGCCATGTATGGAGGATGATACCCATGACTGGGAGATTCACGTGCTTTAGGATCATCTGCGCCAGCTTCAGACACGTTACGGTTCCCTGTTCCGGGAGATCTGATCCTCTACTGTTCCCTTCCTCGGCGACTTTCCTCGTCCTTCTCAGTCTGTGGTTGCTCTTCCCACGGAGTGGCAACCCAAGGACTTCGAGACACCATCCCCATGCTTTGTCAACAAGGACGGCTTTGACTGTTGGGAGACTCTCTTCCAGGTCTGGGCCACTTCAGAGGGGGTATGGCCCTAATAAACGTTCCGTACCAGGTTCCGTTCCATGATCAGGTATAGACAGCGGCTCAGGCGATGTGTGGACTCCTTTACTCCATGCCGCGCGAGACTGTCGTGGACTTTTGCCCTTTCCCTGGAGAGGCCAACACAGGTGTGGGTGTTGATCCACGTGGGGGCTGGGACATAGCACTGTCCCTGCTTGCTGTAGAGACGCACACCACCTGTGCGGCTCACATTCACGCTTTTCAATCCCTTTGTCAAGGACCTACCGAGCCCACAACTGAATACTGATAGCGTGTCATGTGTATCTGCACATGCCCTGGGACATTAGGAGTTACACAGCTTTGGGCGCTTCACACAATCATGATCGGAGTCCGTTTAAGTACACAGACATCTTCTCGGGGTACAACGCCGTGCTCGAGCCCTTCTCCACCTCTCTTCAGCTTCTTCCTTGGGCACATCAGCTCTATCTGTAGGTGACTTCCGCCCGCGAGGCAGCCGTGGCCTATCAGAAGAGTTCCCTTGCTAGAGCAGTCATCGCGTTACCGCCGATGCCCCTCTTACAGTCCACTTGTTCATCCTCTGGCACACCCTCCTCTTCCCCTTCCACCCCAGCTACCCCGACTCAGATGCAGGGTATGGCAGCCGTGGCATAGAGGAAGAAGGGTAAGAAGAAGCGTGGTTCGTGCTAGTAGCAGTCGCAGCAGCAGCTATCATCAGGCAGTAGCAGTGGACGTACTGTCCACCGCTACAACTTTGGAGGTACTCATTGCTACACTGAGTGCCAGCAGCCGCTTGTCTGGGTGCGGATCGCTCATGTTCTTTAGGTTGCACACACGCAGCAGGCTGTGATGAGAGAATTTTGGCATCCGGTCGCACGGCGACCACGACCGCAGCAGTTCCCGATTCCCCACCGGCGAGCAGTGGCGACCCGGACCAGTGTGACCACACCATCATCGAGTTCCGTCACCTTCTGGCGCTTCGCTTTCAGGGAGGTACGAGTGTGTTGTCACAGTCAAGTGGTTCACAAACTGTTTGTTAATATGTTCTTGTTGCTCTTGATGACTCGTGTGGGGGGGAACAGTTGGCATGTGATGAGGATAGGTATGACAGTACTAATTGGATTCATGAGTCACACCTTTGTGGCCTTCGTCGTTCCTCCTCACCTGATGCTCAGGCCGAGTGTTCCATTGCCCGTTGTATAGTGACGTCCTCCAGTCTTGATCCCGATGGCACTTGGATCATCGATTTTGGTGCCACTCGTCACATGACCTGTCGTCATAGTAAATTTGTTATTCTGGGTCTTGTTGCGTCTGTTCACTCCGTTTGCACAGGCTGTGGTGAGTCCTTGCCGGTCCAAGGTGTTGGGGTTGTGTATTTCGATGATCCGTCTGGTCCCCTATAACGTTCCATGGTTCTTTTTGTGCCTGACCTTGAGCTCAGCTCGCTTTCTGTGCGTGCCTGCACACAAATGGGACTCTTTATGGAGTACACTGCAGACTCCGCGACCATGACAGCTATTGATACTCATATGGTTGTTCTTTGTGCCTGTGTTGTGGATGATCTGTATCGTGTCTCTCAAATTTCTTCTCCTTCTTACTCCCCCTCCCCTCCTGCTCGTTTGTTTGTTACTAGCGTTTTGTTTGCTAAGCACCAGCAACTTCTTCATCTTTACTTGTGTCATGTGGGATTCGACACTGTGTCAAAATTCATTCAAACATAGCCCAAACTCGGTCTTGGCACGACTTCTTTCTAAAAGCCACCCAAGACCGATGATCTGTTTTGCGCTCAACGTAAGATGCATCATTGCACCTACCCTGACTCCCATTCTCATGCACATCGCCCTCTCGAGTTGGTCCATTTGGACCTTTCTGATCCTCTTCCAGTCGAGTCGTTGTCTGATCGGAGCTGATATGTCTTAACCCTGACTGATGACCTCAGATGATGCGATGGGTCTACTGCATGTGCCAGAAGAGTGACACTGCTCCCGAGGTTTGCCTCTGGCTAGTGATGGCTGAGCTTCAGTCCCGCAACATGCTGCATACTTTCCGTTCGGATCGCGGTGGAGAGTTTCTTGGCGGGATGAACAGTTTCTTCGCCAAGCACGGGGTATTTCACCAGGTATCCGCTCCCGCTACTCCTTAGCAGATAGGTGTCTCTGAGCGCTGGAACCGCACCATGGAGGATGTGTTTCGCAATATGCGGTCTGAGTGCGGTCTCGCAGAGTCCTTTGCCTTTTTAGGATTCGCCTACATGATGTAGATCTAGAACCGCCTCCCGCACGGTCCACTCCCAGACCACATTACACCGTACGAGCTCTCGTTTGGCCATCGTGCCAACCTGCATCTTGCTCGTGTCTGGGGGTCCTTGGCTTCTCTGTGGTATACCGAGGACCAGCAAGGGCCCAAGGTCTCACTGCGGGGTCGCTTGTGTGCCTTTGTGGACATCTCTCCGCGGTCAAAGGCCTGGCGGTTTTGGGATCCCACATGTAGTCGCATCGTTGAGTCCTGCGACGCACTCTTCTTTGAGTCTCTCACCTATCGTGATCTGACCTCAATCATGTCGATGTCTATCACGTACATTCCTACATATGAGCCTTCTCGATAAATGGGGGAGTCTGAGCCTGCGAGCACGTCTCGCCCGGCTGATGTGTTCGTTCGAGCCCCCTCCACTTCTCGGTCTCCGGCTCTTGATGACCTAGCGATCATCGTTGTCGGCCCAGAGACATCTTCCCCTCTTCCCTCGCACCCCACAGGTATCCATGATTTTTTACCTATTTCCACTATTACTCCTACTTCTGTGCGTGGTCTTGCCTCGACTCCTGTTCCTACTCTCACACCCAGTCCGGTGTCTCCCACACACGCATCTCCTCACACTACATCCCCTGCTCCTCAGCCTCAGCCCTCACCAACTGTGGTCGTGCTTGACTTTGAGCCAGAGGTGAGTCCCTCGAGCCCAGGTTACCCACGTGAGCCTGGCGGTCGTCTTCGACAAGTGGTCTCTGGAGTCCAGCGGGTTTAAAGTCCCACACCCAGGCGCTCCATTCGCAACATCGCGAGTGGTGATCCCGGCATAAAGGCCCTAGGCCTGAGTGTCTGCACAGATTACACATAGGTACATCCAGCGTGCCTAGTAGGGCATGACCTCATCACTCGCGAGTTTCATATCGTTTGTGATGTAGCAGCTGACCTTGTGGTTGTCAGGCCCAACACTAAGGCGTGTGCACTTGCCACTCAGAGCTCTCCCTCTATGGCACCTGATCCGGGTACACTGAGGGAAGCTCTCTCATTAGAGGATGCAGACGCGTGGCATGTTGCATGCGAGGATGAGCTTCGCACCATCCAAGAGCACGGAGTTTACAAGCTAGTCGACCTTCCACATGGGAGGAATGCTATTCAGGTCAAGTGGGTCTCTCATAAGAGAGTGAAACTATATGGCTCACTGGAATGCCACAAGGCTTGCTTGGTCGTCAAGGGGTACTCTTAGATTGAGGGCATCGATTACACTGACACCTTTGCCCCTGTTATCTGCATGACCTCAGCTCATGTCTGTTCGGTGTGGTGGCTCAGCATGACTGGGAACTGCACCAGATGTACGTGAACAATGTGTTCCTCCATGGCTCTCTGGATGAGGATATTTACGTGGCTCAACCACCAGGCTTTGAGGATAGTGACAAGGTGTTACACCTGCGCAAGTCCTTGTACGACCTCAAATAGTCTCCTCAGTGTTAGAACCAGGAGATCACTTGTACCCTGACTCGTGCGGGATATGTACAAAACGAGACAAATCCCTCTCTCTTTATCCAACGGATGCCTGAGCGGTTTACCACAATCTTGGTCTATGTGGATGACCTTTTGATCGCTTCTCCTTCCATGGAGGCACTGAAGGAGGCCAAGGCGGTCCTCCAGATTGCCTATAAGATGAAGGATCTTGCTCATGTAGCAGTGTTTCTTGGTATGGAGATCGTGTGAGACTGCAGACATCAGACACTTCTGTTGCATTAGGCCCAATATGCACGTGTTGTGGGGGAGCGCTTCAGTGACCTCCTTGGCGCAGTGTCCACGGCCTCCACACCTCTCACACCTGATGGGCAGGATGCTCTAAAGGTGGACGATCCTAGACAGCTGAGGGAGATAGTGGATGCAGTGTTGACCTGGCCACCCCAAACCCCGGCACATTGATGTCCACCCCGACACATCGATGTGATCCCCCCATATCGGCCACCTCGAAACCAAGGGCTCTACTCGGGTGGGACTGTGCATTTTTCTTTCCTTTCATATGTTCAAATTACGCTCTAAATGCTCTTTTTCTTGGCTGAGGCAGTTGCGGGTCATCTCCGTGGGCGCTCCAATTGTCAAAACAACGCGTAGTCAGCCGCGCTGACTAAGGCTGGCCGCATTCGACGCATCACCAGCTGACGTGTCACCCACGACTCTGCCAGCTGGCGATTCAGATTCAAGTGAGTACGATAAAATCCACATCGATTTTTAGTTATGAGAGTTTGGTGTGCGGGGTTTTGTGCTTGAAGTTGAGAGTCCAAAGTTCACTTCTCTCAGATTAGGTCCTGAGGTTCGATGATCAGACGTCGCTTGTGAGACATCAAACTTTGAATTTCCTATGTTGAGCTCGGAGTTTGTATTTAAGAGTTTGAAGTCCGATGTCAGAAGTTTGAAGTTCAAATTTTTGAATCTGGCAGCGAAGTTCAAAATTCGTACTTCGATTCTCGAAGATCGATGTTTGAAGTTCGTAGTTTTAACTTTCGGTTTCTATGGTTTGCTGGCAAAATGACAACTACTAAGGTTTTGAGCACAGAAAGTGTCCAAGTACGCACGCAAACCTTGCTATAGACTTGTGTTTGGAACATGAATGTGGTTTCTGAACCATGATGGTTTGCGTACGAGTTGGGGGGGAGGGGGCGTGCGGGGGAATGGGGGTCAACCCAGATCTTCGGAAACGATGCTCACTGACACCTACTGGAAGACCTGATTGGGCGGCGTGGGGGGAAAGCCGGGATGGGCGGGTAGGGAGGGGTGGGGGAGGGGTGGGTAGTAGCGGATTGGGTGATGACCCCGCGTGGACGTTGAACGTGAGTTCGATTCACATCGATGCACCATCGATGTGGATCGAGGTTCCACGGCCGTGGTAATAGGGTCACCCCGGAATCCCAGGTCAACACTGAGTGGATGTGACCTTGTACCTCCGCCTCATCAGATCCATGATGTACCTGGCCACTACCACATGCTCCGACATCGCCTTCACCATCAACCTCCTTGCACAGTTTTTGTAGGCTCAACGTGCTAGAGCCCTTCATGCGGCTGTGCAAGTGGTGCGGTACGTGGTCTCCACATCGTACCTCAGACTCTGCTTTCACCGGCAGTGTTCGGTGGTTCTTGACGGCTACACCAACAAAGACTGGGCCTGGAGTCCAGATGGATGCAGTCGCACCGGTTACGTGTTCCTGCTTGGTGGTATCGCTATGTCCTAGCGGAGCAGGAAGCAGGGCTGCATTGCACGTAGCTTGTCGGAGGCAGATTATGTTACTCTGGGTGTAGGGGCCGTTGAGGCAGTGTGGTTACAACGCTTGTTCCTTGAGTTTGGTCAGTCAGTACTTGCAATTGTGCTTTGCTACGAGAACTAGAGTGCTCTTGCCATTGCAGAGAACTCTAGTGTCTTTCACGCTCGCACAAAGCACATTGCGGTTGAGCATCACCTTGTGTGTGATCTGGTGGAGAGACACGTGATCTTTGTCATATGGGTTAGCACTGACATGCAATGTGCTGAATTCTTGACAAAGGCACTGGCACACGGGAAGTTTCTGGTGGCCATTCATTCTGTTGGGTTTAGCCCCTTGCCTGAGAGTGGTTGAGTGTGAGGTGTGTCTGTGTTTGTGTCACGACTGTTTCTGCACTTGTTTTTGTGCTTGTTTCAGTGTTGCACATGTATGGACATGTGTACCATCGGGTCATGGGGGAGCGTTGTGATTTGTCACGTTCCTGTCAACCTGTACAGTTTAGTGTGACCACTCATCCATGTCCATGCTTGTGTAGATTCATGATTTGGACACAGGTGGTACCAGTGCATCGTCCGGTGGTGGAATACCAGCTTGGAGCTGACCGACAACCGCACTAGAGTTCTGGACGCTGCCTGGGACCTCCTGCAGTTTTTTAGCAGCACATAAGAGTTTATCGGTGGACTGGACGGGGCCTCGATTAGCATGTTTTTGCATTGTGTGTCCACCATTTGATGCTGGATACATGCATGTGACCAGTCGCAGCCTTTGGCTTGTGATTCTGCACGTCTAGGTTCAGACAACGTGGCGTCTTGACATGTCTACGCTGAGTTACGGCCAAAACAGTGGTTTTGGGCCGGTTTTAGGAAAGACCTTGTGCTACCGCGTGCGACACTCGCCGTGCGCCGCGACAGGTACTTATGCCATGGACCTGTCATTTATCATTTCTCTCTGCAAATGCTATTGAAGCATTCTGACACTTTGCCTTGTGTCTCCTAGCCAGACCCTTGCCGTTGTGTGTACGACTTGTGACTCTCGTCACCGTCTACCCAGGCACTCACGCCTAGTCAGCGACTGTGTCGCTAGGAAGCTTCCACGCATCTTCTCAACAACTGGGAACCCTATGACAACCCCTGAGATGTCGACCGCCTAATCAACGGCTACTACCGTCGTCACCGGGCCACATCTGTACGCGCGCCAGGACGTCACGGCTTAAAGGGGGGGGGGAGTGTTACGTACCAGACGTACAGGAGTCCCTAATCTCTCTGAGTGGGCATTTTTGTTAGTACACAAACAGCCCACCACGTCGTGACACCACGATATTCACTCCGACGGTCGAGGACAAACCAGCCAACTGCCCTCGCCTCTAGTGAATCTTCCCGAACCTCCTGACAACTTCGACCACTCTCGAGAATCTACGAAAAAATGATCAAGACCTTTCGCTCGACTTCTCAACGGACTGAGACGAGTCTGGATTTACAAAGATGCATCTCGCATCTGCGTAGTCGATTCTTGATGTCCCCCTATTTTTCAGTGGACCTTCATGAATCCAACGACTCACGACGCGACTCCGCACGCATCGTCCGACAAGAGACCCAACGATCCCGATTATGTCTCATCTTTAACTCGACACTTGTACATATATGTTCGATCATCTCGACAATTGTCATTGAATTACACTTATCGCTAATTATATATTGCTCAAGTGTCCTAAATTCTAAATCGTGTTCTCCCTCGTGACTGTTGAAGTTCGTTGGCCACTAACAACTCTGTGCCCTCTTGTCTCTCACACTCTACACACACATGTACAGATTATATGACAATGGCCTTACCTCGAGAAATGCCATGCGGGCCCAGCTCGACTGGGGCCTCTGGCGTCATCAAGCTGCTGCTGGATCAAGGAGTGCCCTCTGGCACATACATGGCCATTGCATACTTTCTATGACTCTATGATGCGGTAGATGCTAGGGCTCGTACATTCTAACTGCCATGCACTGCATCATGATTTCTTGCCTTGAGGATGTTTGGGGGAGCTGCAAATTTCCTGGGTGCTCATCCTTAGGGGGACATCGTGCCGGTTTCGGCCGTGCACTGGTGAGCAGCTGCCCTCGGTTTATTCCGAGTGGTCGGGCTTGACCCCCGGATGGCGGCACTAGCCCACTCGAGCGTGATGCTAGGTGTGGGTGTGTGCTCACCGGTGTTTACCTCGGTCGCTCCCCTCACTCGCCTTTTGTCTTGGTTTGAGTACAAGTTCTAAGGCAAAGTCTTGACCGCATCCATGGCAAGTTTCATGGCTCATTGCTCTCACCCAGCCCTGTCCACGTGGCTTAACTAGGAAGTTACCTAGCAACTACTAGTATCAGAGCAGCAAGAGCTTGCCCTTGCAACTCTCCAATTCGGCGACTGTGGGAAGCATCATTGTGGAACCCGTGTCCCAATGTGCTTGCGACGTTCAAGCCGCCACCCACTACTGTCATCTATGGTAGCACCCACGCATGTCAGTGACAATCTCGCCACCCACCTTCTCTCGACAGCGCGTGTCTACCGCTCTGGTCTCCGGAGCACTCCCGCGGAGCACACACGTGCCTGTCTTGCATCAGCCGAGTTTCCATCTCACGGACAAGTACCATCACCAGCTCCATGAGGTGCTACTCTATCCAGCAGCCTCCAGTGTCGGGGCCCTCGCCACAGTGCAACTGCTTCACTCTCTCTCTCTTCTCCCACCTTCCACGCGCAGCAACCGCTCTGGGCCCCGCACCTCAGTGCGGATTACTCTCAGTCACTCTCTGTGGCCCGCACCTACTCTTCTTGCTACTCTCTTGCAGCGGTCAGCACACCTGTACCATCACTGTGCTAATCCTTGCCACTCAACCTGTGCTGGTCCACTCTCACAAGGCACACTCATCTACCTGAGTGCCCAATGCGGTGCTCTCACTGCACGCATACCATTTTTGGTTGCACAAGCAGTCCTAACTCCGTCACCCTGGATTCTCCGCCCCTCCGCGGCCCACCCGACAAGGAGCTTGATTCCCCACGCACAACAGCTCGGTAAGCAGACCGTGAGTGGGAGAACCTGAGCTTCCTTGATGAACCTCCACCCGTCAACGGCGACACACCAATGTGGTTTTGCATGCTGGAAAGTGCATATTGGCATGAGGAGCTTGCCGTAGTGGATGAGCGCGAACATGAGGAGTGTGAGGCGGAAATAGACTAGGAAGTCTACACGCCGGAAAACCTACCTCCATCACCACCTCAGTCTCCAAGGATGCAACCTCCTCGTGCCTCTCAAGCATTCAACCCATCCTCTGCAGCCACACCTTCTCCTACCTCATCTCCGGCATCTGCTGCAGCACCTTAACTGGCACTGGCACCTGAAGTCACTGGTGTGATCCTGTCCACACCTACTCTAGCGGCTTGGCTGGGGCCATTCTTGACGCAGCTGCTGGTGCCGCTGCCACTTTTGCAGCCACAACCAGAGCCTGCCGAGCCCCAACCCAGACAGTGATTGGGCGTGTGTCTGAGGCCTATGCACACGCTACTGCATCCCTCACGCTTCTAGCTGCCGCCACTGCCAACATTGCCACACAGGTGACAGTAGCGTCAGCCTCTGTTGCGAAAATAGCCTCCTCTACAACAGACACGGCATCTAGTGCTGTTGGCTCCATCCGTGGGTCTACCAGGGCAGGAGTGCTGACTCCCACCCGGGCCCCTCGCGAGCTCACGCTGCACGTCACCACATGGATGCTTGTCGCATCGGCACTGTTCGTCATTGCAGGGGCCACAGTCACAGGGTTCCTGTGTCTCACTGTGGCGGTCGCCAGGTGGGTGGCTGTTCTCTTCTCCTTCGCTGCCGCCGTGGTGCCACCTCTCTTCACCCTACTGCCCCGCCACTAGCTCGGTGAGCTCTGCATTACACTACATCTTGGTACATTTTTCATCCTCACTCATCTGTCAGGTATCTCTCTTTTTTGCATTCATACATCTCCCTAGCACCATGCCAGGCCCTGAGGAGACAACAGCGGCCCTGCAGGCAGACCCTCAGTGAGGCACAGACAGAACATCGTAAGGTTAAAGATGAGCTCCAACAGGACCGTGAGGCTCAGCAAGAGCTAGCTATTGGTGTTTCTTCTCTTGTCATTGAGCGCTTCCGCACCATCCCGAGTCTAGCTGCTGTCTTGTCCGCCGACGAGATAGCTTCCGCTGATTCTTCTATCCCTGCTAGTGGTGGTGCTGCCAATTCCTCCTCTCCCACCTTCTCAGCAGTGGATCTCGCCCGCGCTCTTCTTCCAAGCAGGCAGCAAGACTTCGAGAAACCACCACCTTCTTTCACCTCCAAGCTCACCTTCACCTCTTGGGAGACGCGCTTTAGCGCGTGGGCCCAGGGTGAATTATTGTGGGAATACTACTCCCCGGCCAAACCACCGTTTGTTCCTCAGCCCTCTGAGGCCACCCGTGCTGTGCGGGCTCTCATCAATGCACGTCCTAAGAGCCTCCTCAATGATATTGGTACGTACAATGCAGACCCCACGCGTGGCACCCCTACCGAATTTGTTGGTGTCTATGCTCTCATCCGCCACCGAAAAACTGTGATTGGACATGCTGCTCAGAGTGCCCTGACTGTCCAGTTCAACACTCTACAAATGTGGTCGGACGAGATTGCAGATGAATATTGGGCGCGTAGCTTGCACTTTTTGCGTGCCCTTGGCAGAGCTTTCCCCGGCCCTCTCTCTATCTTTCTCTCCATTGCTGTTGGTCTCATCCCTGAGCTGTCTGGTCTCTACCTCCACCTCTCCCAGGCCGAGCTTGAGCGGCTCGCTGCTGTCCGGTTCCTGCGGACTCTCCGCCAGGAATTGTTCCCCTCTACGACTTCACTGCCTCCCGTCTCACGGATTGGTGGAACGCCCTGCAGAACAAGCGCATGCACCGTGCTGCGCTCGCTGTAGTGACCTCCTCATTCTCTTTGCCAACGGCCACAACCTCATCATCCTCTTCCACCTCTTCTCCTGCCACTGCACACCCCACTCAGGCATCCTCAGCATGCGGCTGGTGGTTCTGGCCATGGGGGTTGCCGTGGAGGCAAGGGGCGTGGAGGTGCCCGTGGCGGCAAAAACTCCTCTCCCACTACCAGTGATGTCACCTGCTGGAACTGTGGTGCTACTGGACACTCTACGTCCAAATGCCTGGCTCCTCGTGATGATGCAGGTCTCGCATCCTCCATGCGCACCCACTGGATGCGCATCGGTGTGATGGCTTCCTCAGCTTCTGCAGCAGTGACTGTTATGTCTTCCACATCCTCCTCTTCAACTCTCTCCACGACACTGGCCCCTCTTCAGCCGCCGCAGCCCCTAGCCAGTCCCTGGGGTTGGATTCCGCCATCGTCTGGGCCTCCCTACCATGGTTCCCCATCCCCACATTTCTCCATGCCTTCCTGGGCTCGTGATGACGGCCACTTCTCAGATTGCTTGTCCGACCACTCCTCAGACCGCTCTTCTGATCGTCGTGACGAGGAACGCGTCCTCAAGCGTCGGCTAGCCGAATTACTGCACCTTCGTTCCCAAGGATTTGAGAGTGTGAGTGGCCAGTCGCGTGCATTTGTTTGTGAGTCCGACGCCATCCTTTGTGGTGCCACGTCTGGTGGCGTTCAGGGGGCGTTGCCTGATGATCGTGCCTGGATTGAAGAGCGGCAGTCTCATACGTTCCCCACTCGTCTTGGTGTCTCTTCTCCCCTCTCCTCCCATGGTACAGTTGCTGTATGTCTTGTCCTCCCCAGCACTCGTGCATCCCCAGGCCTTTGGATTATTGGCTCTGGGGCCACGCATCACATGAAATCCTGTCGGTCGGTGTTTGTGTCCCTTGGGCTGGTTGGATCCCTGTGCTCTGTTTGCACTGGCTCCAGCCTACTGCTTCCTATTCAAGGTGTTTGTGTCGTTCACTTTGTTGGCACTGGGGGCACTGTATACTTACCTGATTTTCTCTACGTACCCGACCCTGAAGTCAGCCTCCTCTCTGTGACCACCCTTGATGACCAAGGCATGGACTGTTTGTCCAGCAGCGGCTTGGCCTCCATTTCTCTCCGCTCGTCTGGTCGTGTTGTTTTTCGTGGCTTTTGTTGTGATCGTCTCTTCCGTGTACCTCTCACGTTGCCTTCGCCTTCCGCTGTGTCTGCGCTTGTTCACGTTGCCACATCTCTCTCTCAAGCGCATGCTGATCTGTTGCATTGTCGCCTCTGTCACATACACAGTGCAGCCATCAAGGGACTTCTCCACCTTCAGCCTGCCTACGGCCTTGACCCTATCACGTTTGTACATCCCTGCACCTCCACCTGTCTGGACTGTGCCAGTGACAAAATGCACCGCTCCCCATTCTCCACTACTGAATCTACCACCTCCCATCCTGTTGACCTTGTCCACGTTGATGTCATGGGCCCCTTGCCCCAAGACTTCCTTGGTGGCCTTGGCCGCTATGTCCTTTGTCTGACTGATGGTCTCTCTCGCTACCGCTTGGTCTTCGCACTCTGCCACAAAGGTGATGTCACTGACATTCTTGAGTCTTGACTCCCTTAGGCTGAGCGTGCTTGCCTTTGTTCACTACGTGTCTTTCGCAGCGACCGGGGCGGCGAGTTCTTTGGTCCCACCTCTCGCTTTCTTGAGTCACGCGGTACCCGTCTTGAGTCCTCTGCCCCATACATCCCATAGCGGAATGGCGTGTCTGAACGTTGGAACCGCATGCTTGCTGATGGTGTTTCCTCCCTTCTCTCTGCCTTTGGCCAGTCTCCCTTGTTTGCCGTTGAAGTCATTTCCTACATGACTTGGGTCTGGAATCAAGTTCCTCATGGCCCTCGCCCTCACTCAGTCACGCTTTTTGAACGTTGGACTGGTTGGCTTGCCGACCTCCGCCTTGCACGCGTCTGGGGGTGTCTTGCCTTTGTTTGGATCCCGACGGATCAACGTGATGGTAAACTGTCTCCCCACGGTCGCTTGTGCATCTTCCTTGGCGTCTCCCCGTTCTCCAAAGCTTGGCGGTTTTGAGATCCCTGTTGATGTCGTGTCATCGAGTCTCGGGATGCTCTCTTTCTTAGCACCAGTTTGAACACAATTCTCCTCTTTTTGGTGGATCTCTCTCTCCGCCCTCTCGAGGTGGGGGTGGTCCTCTTCCCTCTAGGCCGTCTATTCTCCCCTCCGTGCGTCCCTCTACACCCTCTGTCTCCTCCAGGTCCCTGCGCTCGGATTCCTCCTTGGGACCATCTTCCTCGGCCCCCACCGCACCGTTGGTCTCCTCTCCGCCTGTGGAGTCTCTTGTCTCCTCTG
This sequence comes from Penium margaritaceum, assembly GCA_023375785.1. Taxonomy (NCBI): domain Eukaryota; kingdom Viridiplantae; phylum Streptophyta; class Zygnematophyceae; order Desmidiales; family Peniaceae; genus Penium; species Penium margaritaceum. The sequence goes on along the minus strand of SZWC01011113.1, from coordinate 27,672 downwards.
AGTCTGACTCTGTTGAGCTCTCGACTCGCTCATCCTCACCCTCTGCCTCGTCCTCTGCCTCTGAGCCTGGTGCCACATCTGCGTCGCCTCCTGCTCTCTCCGAGCCCTCTGTCACAGCTGGCCCTCCTTCTCCCTCAGCCTCTGTGCACCCACGCTCTGCTGCCCCCTCCTCCGTAGCGTGTGTCCCTTCTGTTCCCCCGGTCTCACCTTACACACGAGGTGCTCGTCTCAGGGTACTTGAATCTCAGTTGCACCCTGTTGTCTCTGGTGACCCTGGGCTCTGTGCTCTTGGTCTTGGGACTTCAGCATTGTCCGCGGCTGCCTCTGTGGTGAACCCTGGCACAACACTTGGCTACTCTCTCATTGAACAAGGTTTTCACTCAGCCCTTTCTTCATCTGTAGCTGGGTACGTTGCCTCGTGCTTTGCTTCCGTTGGTCTCTCTACTCTTCCACCCGAACTGCTCACTGTGCAGGCAGCCCGCACGGCCCCTGATTCTCCTCTGTGGGAAAAGGCCATGAAAGCCAACCTCAATGCACTCTCTGAGCATGGTGTGTTCAAGCTCGTGGACCTCCCACCGGGCCGCAAAGCGGTTGCAGCCAAGTGGGTATACTGTCGCAAGCTGAACCCTGACAACACTGTTGAATTGTACAAGGGTCGCATCACTATCGAGGGATTCTCCCAAATCTCTGGTGTTGACTTTAACGAGACCTTTACCCCAATCGGCCGCTACACCACAGCTCGGGCTCTTCTCAGCTTGGTTGCTCAGCATGACTGGGAGCTTGAGCAGATGGATGTGAACAATGCTTTTCTCCATGGTAAGTTGGACGAGGAGATCTACATGGTGTAGCCACCCGGCTTCTCTGATGGAACAAGCCGAGTGTGGCGCCTGCGCAAGGCTCTCTATGGCTTGAAGCAGTCCCCACGTTGCTGGAACCAAGAAATCACCGCTACCGTAGAAAAGGGAGGTTTCTGAAGAAGCGCTATGGATCCTGCTTTGTTCCTCAGTGCCCCCACCAAACCACTCATTGCCATCCTTGTCTATGTGGATGATCTTCTCCCCTGCCTCCCCTGACGCCACATCTGTTGCGGCTGCTAAGTCCCTGCTTCAAGTGGCATACAAGATGAAGGACCTTGGTCCAACTCGTGTCTTTTTGGGCATGGAGTTGGAGCGTGACTGTGCACGACGTACCCTGCATGTTCACCAGGCTGCATACGTGCATAGCCTGGGGGAGTGCTTCGGACCGCTTCTCACAGTAGTCTCCATAGCGTCCACACCCATGACGCCCGCTGGCCAGTCCCTACTGAAGTCTCCAGAGTCGTCAAAGCTGGAAGAACCAGTCGATGTAACTGGCTATCTCCGGGTAATTGGCTCCCTGATGTACCTGACCACGACCACGTGCGCTGATGTCGCGTTTGCTGTGAACTTCTTGTCCCAGTTCTCCCAGTGTCCCCGCGAGCGCCATCTCGAGGCGGCACTACGGGTGGTACGTACGCCCTGTCCACCCCTCGTGTCGGACTGTATTTTCATGCACAACCCTCAGTTGTAGTGGACGGCTTCACAGATAGTGACTTGGCACATGATTCTTACGCAAGCAGCCGAACATGATACATCTTCTTGATTGGTGGAACTGTAGTCTCCTGGAAAAGTGGCAAACAAGGGTGTGTTGCTCGCAGCACTGCTGAGGCTGAGTACGTTGCTCGTGGCGCAAGCACGTGTGAGGTTGTCTGGCTCTGTCGCCTCCTGCAACAGTTGTGTGTTCCCATCCACTACATTGCTTTGCTCTATGATAACCAAAGCACAAAGGCCATTGCCGAGAACAGTGGCATGCATCACTCACGCACCAAACATATCAATGTGGAGCATCATTTTGTTCGTCAGTGCATTGCTGCTGGCATTGTCCAGGTTGCTTGGGTGGATACACGATCTCAGAGAGCTGACTTTCTCACCAAGACCCTCAGTTGTAATGTCTTCAAAAGTGTTGTTCACTCTGTTGGTCTCATCTGTCCGCATGATCCAGGTTGATTTGCTATGTGAACCTCTATCACCTCTTGTGATCCCCACTTGTGGTTCTCTCATTTGTTTGGGTTGCTTGCCTACGGGTCATGGAGGAGTGTTGAAGTTCGTTGGCCACTCACAACTCTATGCCCTCTTGTCTCCCACACTCAGCACACACATTTATAGATTAAATGACAATGGCCTTACCTGGGGAAGCGCCATGCGGGCCCAGCTCGACTGGAGCCTCTACCGTCATCAAGCTGCTGCTGGATCCAAGAGTGCCCTCTCGGACATACATGGCCATTGCATGACTTTCTATGACTCTATGATGCGGTAGATGCTAGGGCTCGTACGTTCTAACTGCCGTGCCCTGCATCATGATTTCTTGCCTTGAGGGTGTTTGGGGGAGCTACAAATTTCCTGGGTGCTGATCCTTAGGGGGCCACCGTGTCGGTTTCGGCCGTGCACTGGTGAGCAGCTGCCTTCGGTTTATTCCAAGTGGTCGGGCTCGACCCCCGGGTGGCGGCACTAGCCCACTCGAGCGTGATGCTAGGTGTAGGTGTGTGCTCACCGGTGTTTACCTCGTTCGCTCCCCTCACTCGCCTTTTGTCTTAGTTTGAGTGCAAGTTCTAAGGCAAAGTCTTGAACGCATCCATGGCGAGTTTCATGGCTTGTTGCTCTCACCCACCCCCGTCCACGTGGCTTAAATAGGAAGTTACCTAGCAACTAGTGCAACTTCTACCTGTTCACCATCTACGCTCAGTTCGGCATGACATGGTGCGCATGAATACCTTATGCTTCTCGTTAGTATGTCGTTCTTTTACGTGGCAAAAGTTGTTCCCCACGTTTTTTAAACCACTTTAGTGGAGGTCTAGTAATATCGACAAAGTTGACGGAAAATGATTGGACAGTGGTAAATGAGTGCGCATGACTGACGTCTAACCAATGACGTTGTTCATGCCCTAATGGGCAGTGAGTCTTCAAAACCTCATCAAATTATTGTTCTTGGAGAGAAAAGAGTGACGCCATACCTAGCCTTTGCCATACCAGTATGGTGTTCTTATTGTCGAATTAGTGGATATTTCATAGAATGTTGTGAATATGGATATATAGTATGGTGTCCTTGTTTGAAGTTTTGGATATGGCAGATGTATGTTTTCGCTTGTGGATATGGCATGGTCAACCCTTTGGGCGGACTTTTATGTCGCCCCCATTCTCGCTCGACCATGTCTGAGACGCCCCCATTCTGAGAAAAATGGCTAGGTCGCCCCCATTCTGCAAACTTGTAACCAGGTCGCCCCCACTTGTGGTGCTCCGGGGAATCATTGCTAGCACACCCAGTACGGATGAAATACTATCGACGTCTTGCCCCCACTTCTGGCTAATTCGCCCCAAAAAATGGGGGCGACGTAACCATAATTCTCAGAATGGGGGAAAATTGGGAAAAAAAATTAAGAATGGGGGTGAACGTTTTAGAAGTTTTTCGAATGGGGGTGAAGTAGTATTTTTTCTCTGAATGGGGGCGTCTCAGACATGGTCAGCCGAAAATGGGGGCGATCGGGGAATTAGCCGCAACCCTTGGGGAACGTGGATATCCTGGCCGACAAGAAAACCAAGTCCCTCACCCCAGCTGGTGCCGCATCTCTTCCCCCACGTCTACCGCGACACCTGCAGAGGACTCAGAGACGGGCGTACAGCCTTCGTGCTTCCCTCCCCCTCTCCCCGTTGTCCCGGTGGAAAGTGGGAGTGATCGCACGTCTGTAGATTCTGAAAATTGCGAAGCAGTACGTGCTGCGGAGGTGCGGGTTTTTGTCGGGGTTGAGTTGGCGGCTGCGGTCAAGGTGGGGGCGCAGCATGGGGTGCTTGGCCTCAGCATCAGCGACTGCTACGGCAGTCGGGGCTCGCGCGTGAATGAGAGTTGGTGCCTGGGGAAGACCGGCCTAGAAGGAAGCTATACGTTGATAGTCTTCGCTCCTTCTCCTTCCTCTCCTCCTCCTCCTCCCCTCCTCCTCCTCCTCCTCCTCTTCCTGTTCCTAATTCTCCTGCTCCTCTTCCTCCTCCTCCTTCTCCCTCTTCTTCGTCTTCTTCCTCCTGCGGTTTCCAAGCAGTAGAAAGAGAGGCGGCTGTGTTCTGCAAATGAAGGCAAGGCTGGGAGAAGGAGTAGGGGCTATTTCACAAAAACAGGTTTGTGTTTTTCTTCTTCCAGGCGTTTGAGTTGTCTTGGTACGTGTGGATTCTGAGGAGGGTGAACGCGCTGAGCCTGCCCTTTGCCCTGTGCCCTCTTCCCTCTGCCCTCTCCTCTCTCCTCTCTGTCCTCTGCCCTCTGCCCTCTGCCCTCTGCCCTCTGCCCTCTGCCCTCCGCCCTCTGCCCTCTGCCCTCCTCCCAACAAAGCCGGCGAGCAGCAGAGCAAGATGCCTGGGCCGGCGAACGTGCTGACGCTGCCGCCGCCGGACTCCTCCGGGGTGGGCAAGGATGCGGCGCAAGCAGGGGGAGCCGCCGCCGCAGCGGCCGGACTGCAGTCGCTGGCGCTGGTGCCGTCGACTGCCAAGCCCTCTGACCTCGTGCCCTCCGCGGCCAAGGCCAAGGGCAAGCCGCCCCCTCCCCCCGTGACGATCGTGCCCACGCAG
>SZWC01011112.1:43982-54701 GCA_023375785.1 Penium margaritaceum | reverse complement strand
GCCGAGGCCGAGGCCGAGGCCGAGGCCGAGGCCGAGGCCGATGCCGATGCCGATGCCGATGCCGATGCCGATGCCGATGCCGATGCCGATGCCGATGCCGATGCCGATGCCGATGCCGATGCCGATGCCGATGCCGATGCCGATGCCGATGCCGATGCCAATGCCAATGCCAATGCCCATTGCAATGCTGATGCCAACGACAGTGCCAACGCCACTTGCAAAATCAGTACCACCGACGTTGGCTGCTGCTGTGAGGCTGCACCAAGTCTGAGGCATGGGGATCACGTTTGCCGTATGTGCTCAGACAGAGGCACATGCAACGCCAAATCAAGCCAGCGCGCGCTGTGGTTGCGTCTTGTCTCTTGTCACGCCTTCGCTCGCGTGCCCTTCTGAACAGCATCTCTGCCTCCATCTTTGTCTGTTGCTGCCCCCCAAAGTCTGCAGCTGTGCGCCACTGTGGAGTCTACTCTGTGGCAGGGCGGGCATGGAGGGTCTACTCAGCATCCACTCCATGCCCGCACTGCGAGATGGTGGTCTTTCCGTGCAGTGGGCCATGAGCACCATGATGATGGGCTGTGCACTGCCGATGTTTTGCAACCGCCGCACGGATGCCGTGCTTCTGCCATTCCCAGAGCGCTGAAGGAAGCAGAGTCGCTGCACCTTAGGAAACCAAGTAGCCCTGCAGACTGCTGGAGTGCAGGATCGGCCTCAGACCCGGTCTCGTTCTCAGCCTCGGTCTCCAAGACCGAGGCAGTAGGCTGGGTATGGCCTTGTCCGCAGCATGGAATGGAAAGCTGTTTTTTTGAGGAAGAGAATCCACGAGCGTGCGTTCCCATGTGTGGAACGAGCACACTTCACCAGGATGTGTGGAGTCAAAATCTCTTAAATGCTTTGCAAAACGTTTAAAGAAGAAATTCTATTTCCATGTGTGGAGCGATCACAGTTCACCAGGACGTGTGACAAGCTGTGCTGTCTGACATCGATCGGCCTACTGCTACTCGCGCATCGGCGCGCGTGCGTGCGCACGTGCATGCATGTTGACGTGCGTGTGCATGCCTGCGCATGTTAGCGTGCGTGCAGCTGTGCATGTGCGTACGAACACACGCGTGGGTGCACTTGTGCACGCACACATTCTCGTGCATGTGTGCATGTACTGGTGTCCGAGTGTGTGCATGCGTGTGCACGCGCGCGTGCGCGTGCACACGCATGTGCATGCGTCTGCACGTGAGTCTGCGCCCACGTGCACGCGTGCAGGTCCTGTAAGCTGTCGGCGGTATTACGCTGCGTGATCAGCATGGCCATGCGCATGCGCATGGGTATGCGCTTGTCTACNCGCATCGGCGCGCGTGCGTGCGCACGTGCATGCATGTTGACGTGCGTGTGCATGCCTGCGCATGTTAGCGTGCGTGCAGCTGTGCATGTGCGTACGAACACACGCGTGGGTGCACTTGTGCACGCACACATTCTCGTGCATGTGTGCATGTACTGGTGTCCGAGTGTGTGCATGCGTCTGCACGTGAGTCTGCGCCCACGTGCACGCGTGCAGGTCCTGTAAGCTGTCGGCGGTATTACGCTGCGTGATCAGCATGGCCATGCGCATGCGCATGGGTATGCGCTTGTCTACCGCTAGACATGNACGCGTGGGTGCACTTGTGCACGCACACATTCTCGTGCATGTGTGCATGTACTGGTGTCCGAGTGTGTGCATGCGTGTGCACGCGCGCGTGCGCGTGCACACGCATGTGCATGCGTCTGCACGTGAGTCTGCGCCCACGTGCACGCGTGCAGGTCCTGTAAGCTGTCGGCGGTATTACGCTGCGTGATCAGCATGGCCATGCGCATGCGCATGGGTATGCGCTTGTCTACCGCTAGACATGCAAGTGGGTAGCGCGCATGCTGCTGCATAGAAATGACTGTTTTTTGTCGCAGAAGAAGAAGGCAGGAGAATGCAGTGTGGTAGCACGCAAGGTGCGCTACGCTCGCCAGGTATGCTTGCCATAGCCGCTGATGAGAGCCTGCCCTGCATCACGGTCCCTGTCTTCCAAACTCGTGAGTTGATTCTTCAACGGACATTCCAAGCAATGTGATTTGATTTTTCAACGAACATTACAAGCAACGTGATCTGATTTTTCAACGCACATAACAAGCAACGTGATTTGAGTCTTCAACGGACATTCCAAGCAGCGTGATTTGAGTTTTCAACTAACATTACAAGCAACGTGATTTGAGTCTTCAACGAACATTACAAGCAACGTGATCTGAGTTTTCAACGTACATTACAAGCAACGTGATTTGAGTTTTCAACGGACATTACAAGCAACGTGATTTGAGTCTTCAACGAACATTCCAAGCAACGTGATTTGAGTCTTCAACGAACATTACAAGCAACGTGATTTGAGTTTTCAACGGACATTACAAGCAACGTGATTTGAGTCTTCAACGAACATTCCAAGCAACGTGATTTGAGTCTTCAACGAACATTCCAAGCGTCCCGCTGTGCAACAGAGAGGTGTTGCCAACACCATGCCTGTGATATGCTGCGATTGCAAAAGAAGCTGTGCTGTACGCTACGCCGGCCAAGAACCGTGCTTGGCAGCAGGTGTAGCATGGCTGCAGCAGGTGTAGCATGACTGCAGCAGGTGTAGCATGGCTGCAGCAGGTGTAGCATGGCTGCAGCAGGTGTAGCATGGCTGCAGCAGGTGTAGCATGGCTGCAGCAGGTGTAGCATGACTGCAGCAGGTGTAGCATGGCTGCAGCAGGTGTAGCATGGCTGCAGCAGGTGTAGCATGGCTGCAGCAGGTGTAGCATGGCTGCAGCAGGTGTAGCATGACTGCAGCAGGTGTAGCATGACTGCAGCAGGTGTAGCATGACTGCAGCAGGTGTAGCATGGCTGCAGCAGGTGTAGCATGGCTGCAGCAGGTGTAGCATGACTGCAGCAGGTGTAGCATGACTGCAGCAGGTGTAGCATGACTGCAGCAGGTGTAGCATGGCTGCAGCAGATGTAGCATGACTGCAGCAGGTGTAGCATGACTGCAGCAGGTGTAGCATGGCTGCAGCAGGTGTAGCATGGCTGCAGCAGGTGTAGCATGGCTGCTGCAGGTGTAGCATGGCTGCAGCAGGTGTAGCATGACTGCAGCAGGTGTAGCATGACTGCAGCAGGTGTAGCATGGCTGCAGCAGGTGTAGCATGGCTGCAGCAGGTGTAGCATGGCTGCTGCAGGTGTAGCATGGCTGCAGCAGGTGTAGCATGGCTGCAGCAGGTGTAGCATGGCTGCAGCAGGTGTAGCATGGCTGCAGCAGGTGTAGCATGGCTGCAGCAGGTGTAGCATGGCTGCAGCAGGTGTAGCATGGCTGCAGCAGGTGTAGCATGGCTGCAGCAGGTGTAGCATGGCTGCAGCAGGTGTAGCATGGCTGCAGCAGGTGTAGCATGGCTGCAGCAGGCTTTTCAGCACCAACAGGGTGCCCTGTCCGTGGTGCAACGCAACGTCATGCCCAGAATCAATGCGTGTGCATGCTATCCCCGTGTATTGCGATGTTGATGTGTCGTTTGTGTCTGTGCACGCGCCGAGCCGAGCCTGAATGCTCGTCAGGCGCTTGCTCGCACAGCTTCCGTGCGTCCGCCAACTTCTGGACTACGTCCCCATCAGCGTGCTGACGTGCAGACATCGCCAAACTTGCCAAACTTGCCAAACTTGCCAACGCGTAGTCGCAGAGTGAACTGTCAGACAGACAGTCCACTCTGGGTGACCTTGAACAAACGGCATCGTCAGGTTTGCTGATGGATCATGTGTGGCCTGCACATGATGCGTGTGTGGCCTGCACATGATGCGTGTGTTGCCTGCACATGATGCGTGTGTGGCCTGCACATGATGCATGTGTGGCTTGCACATGATGCATGTGTGGCTTGCACATGATGCGTGTGTGGCTTGCACATGATGCGTGTGTGGCTTGCACATGATGCATGTGTGGCTTGCACATGATGCGTGTGTGGCTTGCACATGATGCATGTGTGGCTTGCACATGATGCATGCGTGGCTTGCACATGATGCATGTGTGGCTTGCACATGATGCATGAGCAAACCTGACTACGCCTGCGCTTCATCATGTGGCATGACGAAGAGGAACCGCGGGACACGGATTGTGGAAGCACCCGCGGGTGAAGGACTGTTTTGCTCCCCGCGTGGTTGCATTGCAGCGTCGCAGAGTGAGTACAGCAACCACGCTGCAGGCACCGCAGCCAGCCCTGCTGCCACCTTTTGGCGAGGGCGAGCAAGCACCGGTCGCCGCTGGAGAAGCAGCCGTGTGCGAGGCAGACGCGAACGCAGCAGATTCGGACTGTCTCTGGAACGACCTCGCAGCACTGGAGGATCAAACGCTTTGCAAAGCGTTTCAAGAGATTTTAATTCTGCGGCGGACTGGTTCCGAAGTACCTTGCGGCGCTGTTTTTCTTTCTCCAGTAGGCAGTGCGCAGAGGTGATGCGACACTCTGTGGGCACTTTGCCTCTCCAAATGCAAGCATGTGAGCAATCACTGTCTCTCTCCAAATGCAAGCATGTGAGCAATCACTGTGTCTCTCCAAATGCAAGCATGTGAGCAATCACTGTCTCTCTCCAAATGCAAGCATGTGAGCAATCACTGTGTCTCTCCAAATGCAAGCATGTGAGCAATCACTGTCTCTCTCCAAATGCAAGCATGTGAGCAATCACTGTGTCTCTCCCAAAACCAACCCGTCACATCGCATCACATTGTCTCTCCCCACTGGCTGCAATGCAATGCAATGCAACGCAATGCGACGCGATGCAACACAATGCAACACAATGCTTGTTCACCTGCGCGACGGGCAGGTGAACAAGCACTGGTTCTGGCTCGAGAAGAAGTCCAGGAAGACGCTGAAGAAGCTGCAGCTGGGCTACCCGAACCGCCTGCTCGAGCATCTCCCCTGCCACATCTTCCCCGCGCTGAGGGAGCTCGAGGTGGACTGCTGCCTCTACCGCCACCCCAACGGCCTCAACGACGTGCGCGAGCAGCAGGTGCTCGAGGCGCTGCACCTCAAGCGCATCCTCAACGAGAGGCCGTGGGAGACCCTCATCCTCCGCCGCTCCCGATTCCTCCACACCCTCCCGAAGCAGCAGGAGATGCCGTCGCAGGCAAGCGTGAAGGGGAAGGAGGCGGGGGGTGAGGGCGGCGGTGGTGCTGCAGGCTCTGGGGGTGGTGGCGGCGTGACAGGTGCAGGAGGAGGAGGAGGAGGGGGAGGGGGAGGGGGAGGGGGTGGAGGTGCAGGGGGAGGTGGGAAGTTGGGGGGTGTGGAAGAGAGGAGCGGGAGAGGTGGGGCAGGGGCCGGGGGATGGGGTGTGGAAAGGTCCATATCAAAAGTTGCAGCGGCGATGGGGTCAAGCGCTGGCCTTGCCACGGGGACTACTCGGAATGCGTCTGTGGGGTTGGCGACGGGGTTTGCTGCGGCGATCGCAGTGCGGAGGAACCGGCTCCACACTGCGGTGGTGCGGGGATTCTTCGAGCACTGCACCAACAGCCTTGTCGCAATCGACCTGTTGGGAGACTGCCATAATGAAGAAGACCGCCAGCATTCGGAACTCACTGCTCGGGTACCCCCCCCCCCCTCTGGTCCCTTTTGTGCCTGTGCCATGCATTTCGTCCACTCCCGCCTCACCTTGTTTGCTCTGGGATGCAACACATCCCACCATCCTCCCGCCCTCCCTTCCTCCAGCCTTCCACCAACCCTCCTTCCCTCCCTCCCTCCCTCCCTCCCTCCCTCCCTCCGTCCCTCCCTCCCTCCCTCCCTCCCTCCCTCTGTCCGTCCGTCCGTCCGTCCGTCCGTCCGTCCGTCCGTCCGTCCGTCCGTCCGTCCGTCCGTCCGTCCGTCCGTCCGTCCGTCCGTCCGTCCGTCCGTCCGTCCGTCCGTCCGTCCGTCCGTCCGTCCGTCCGTCCGTCCGTCCGTCCGTCCGTCCGTCCGTCCGTCCGTCCGTCCGTCCGTCCGTCCGTCCGTCCGTCCGTCCGTCCGTCCGTCCGTCCGTCCGTCCGTCCGTCCGTCCGTCCGTCCGTCCGTCCGTCCGTCCGTCCGTCCGTCCGTCCGTCCGTCCGTCCGTCCGTCCGTCCGTCCGTCCGTCCGTCCGTCCGTCCGTCCGTCCGTCCGTCCGTCCGTCCGTCCGTCCGTCCGTCCGTCCGTCCGTCCGTCCGTCCGTCCGTCCGTCCGTCCGTCCGTCCGTCCGTCCGTCCGTCCGTCCGTCCGTCCGTCCGTCCGTCCGTCCGTCCGTCCGTCCGTCCGTCCGTCCGTCCGTCCGTCCGTCCGTCCGTCCGTCCGTCCGTCCGTCCGTCCGTCCGTCCGTCCGTCCGTCCGTCCGTCCGTCCCTCCGTCCCTCCGTCCGTCCGTCCCTCTGCCCGTCTGTCCGTCCGCCCGCCGAACGGACAGGCGGGGGGACGGATGCTGCCTGGTCGCCTCGCCAGTGGCAGTACGGCCGTCTGAGGTCTATTTTCCCTCCTGTCTGGCGTTTCACGGATTGTCGGAAAACAAAATTTTCCTGAGCGCGCAGCGACGGTATTGGTGGCGATTGGAGCGTGCAGTGCGGCTGTAAAGCAGCCGGCCTGTCAGCCTTGAATGTGATGCACCACGCTGTTTGGCCATACTGGAGCAAGTCCTTGAAGGAGATATGCCCCTTCTGCATCACGCTCCTGGCAGCAACCTGACGTACTCGCGCGGCTCCTCAAGAGAACCTATCCCTTCTGACCCTTTCTGCACCACGCCGTCTGGCGGCAACCCTGAAGCTTGCTCCTTCTGCTCAGCTCGCACCACTCGCACCTCCACCACCCCCTGCTGCACCTGCAGGACTTCGTCTGCCCGTCCTCCTGCCCCCTCTCTCCATCCCCCTCGCCTCCTGCCCCCGTGGCTGCATGCCCCATGTGCAGGTCGTGGCGCTGGAACTCTCCGGGTGCCGCCAAATCCGCCGCCTCGTCATCTCTCAAGTCGTGCACGGCTCGTCGGCCCTCCTCGAGCGAGTCCTGACGAGCATGCCCCTGCTGCGCTACGCCGACTTTGGCAACCTCAAACTGCTCCTACCTAGCTCCACCCAGCATCACAGCCACCTACTGCACCATCAGGGCTTTGGCGCAGGGGCAGGCTCGGGAGGAGGAGGGGTGGGGTGGGGAGCCGAATTGGGGGAGGGGAGCGCGTTCTACGGGGCCACGGACGGCATGCTCGCGGCGATGGGGAAGCACTGCCCCGAGCTGAGGGAGTTGTTTGCAGGGCCGCAGGCGACGTTTGAGGGCATCCGCTCGATGGCGGAGGGGTGCTCGAATCTGGAGCTGTTGGGAGACGTCGCGGAGGAGTGGCCCGAGGTGGAAGGCATCAGCACCAGGGTGAGTTTTGTTTCTGCTTTTTTTGTTTTTGTTTTCCCTCCAAATGCTCTGCGAAGCCTCATGAAAGAAGGAAAATCTGGAGTTGTTGGGAGACGTTGCAGAGGAGTTGCCTGAGGTGGAAGGCATCTAAACTAGGGCCAGTTGAGTTTGCAGGTGGGCCAGGATTTGCTTAGCAACTTCTTTTTTTTTGGGGGGGGGGGGGGGGGGGTGCGCTCGGCATTTGCGACCGACGAGGCTTACCCCTTCTGCAGAGGACTGACTTCAAGGTGGGAGGGCATCGCGACCAGTGTGGGTGCTTTCTGGATGTCATGCATGCATGCATGCGTGCACGTCATGCATGCCTGAAGTTATACTGGGACACCTGCGATGCGGAAGATGTAGGCTGAGGGAGATGGACAAGGAGAGCGAGTTGTCCTGAGAGAGAGTCCTTTTCCCGCCAAAACAAAAAAAAGAGAAGAAAGAACAAAGAAAGGAAAAAAAAGATAGACACTGGGAATGGAGGTTTTCCTTGTTGCCACTCGTCACCTTGCTCTGCTGCGGTTGATGAAGTGCATTGAAAGACATGAATTTGAGCGCTCGGGGGGGGGGTGCTACTGCCAGTAAGTGAGCAGCAGTTTGCTGCGGCCACTGTTGCTCCATTATTGCGTGACGTCAATTTCATCCTGACGCAATGTGTTGTGCACCGTTGCTCCATTAAATCGTGAAGTCATTTTTTACGTGGACGTTTCTGCTGTGTGCGGCAGTGGGCCACGAACGAGACGCTGGAGGAACTGGGAACGCTCTCCAAGGCACTGCGAGTGCTCACCATACGGTGCAAGGCCGACATCACCGACGCGGGCATCATCGCGTTTGGGTCGCTGCACCCCAACATCCGCCAGTTTGCTGCAGCGGACCTCTGCGAGCACCTCTCCTTCCGCGCCCTCCTCCCGGTGGTTCAGGGCTGGTCGCAAATGGAGAGCCTACTCATAGGGTTCTGCGACGAGGACTTTCAGCCCGCCTCCGCGCCCGTAATCGATGCCGCCACCCCGTCGCCAGCTGGTGCTGCTCCTGCTGCTGCTGCTGCTGCCTCCGGCGGAGCGGGCACAAACGGACTGCGGTGTGGTCTGAAGCAGTTTCTGGGCGCTCTGTCGGCCAGCTGCCCACACCTGAAGGCGCTGTCGCTGGGTGCGTGCGTGGCCGGTGGTCTGGAGCCCCTGGCGGAGCTGGTTAGGTCGGCGCACAACCTGCAGTACTTGTTCGTGTACGACCCTTGCCTGGAGGAGCACCGCGAGGCGCTGGACACTCTGAGGGGCATCGCGGTGGAGCAGAAGAACAACCCCGTCATCTGCGTCGGATGGAGCTGGTGGTGAAGAAGCGGGCGAGGGTGACTGCGTCCGGCAACAACACCGCCACACTCTGTTCCAGATGGAGTCACAACGCCGAGGAGCATCGCCGCCGAGGAGAAGGAATCTTTTCTCAAATGGTGGCACGGGTGATCCGATGCTGGTTGTGGCTCCTTGCCTCGTCTCGGCTTCCTTGGGCTGGTTGTGGCTCACCCACATTCAAGCCATGCATAGCTTCTGGCCAGTGTCGATTGGATTGTGTGCCTTGTCATGCATAAAAGGGAGCGTGTGCTGGTTATTGATTTGCAATGCGTGATTGTTTTGCTTTGCTGTCGCTTTGAAAATCTGGCAGTCACATTATTGCTTGTCATGCGTATGCGAGAGCGAGGTTGCGTTTCATGCACTTCCTGGAGCAGTGGGTACCACACATGACCTGCCTACCTATGGGTGACAGGTCTCAAGTTTGAATCTCTAGCAGGCTTGGCCAGCCGGTGGGTGTTTAAGGGCAGCTGGAGGCTACAAGCTGGGGTCTCTGGTCTGCCTGCTGGCAGATGCGTTTGCATGGAGAAGAAAAACTATCAGATGAGAACAACAGACCATTGTTCTCTAGGAAAGGTTTGCATGGCGGGCAGAGGATGAAATGAGCTTCTTAGAGCTTTCGAGGCACCTTGAATTAGGTGTGTTCCAGAGCGATTGGACTGTATGACTCCTCCCTCTTGTCTCCTTAAGATTCAATGGGGGGGGGGGGGGTGTGGTCCTATCTCGGTCGCCAATCTCCGGGGCCCTACGTCTGCACCAACAGCCCATATGGTCTCCGCGTCACATGCATTAGTAGTGTCCTCTCCGCCTGAGTCGCCCTTTAAGTGGCTACCCAATCCGATTCCTCTATTCCTTTCAGTGGCATCCCAGTCATTGTAGAGTCAGGTGACAAAACAGTTGCTGCTGTAGCAAGAACAGTACAATGAATGTGTTTGTTCTCACGAGCGCTCCACAAGTCGGTGAGGCGCTGAGCTATGAACTCCAAGAGGCCACTGATACCTGGCGAGCATTCGTCAGGGAGAGGTTCGGCAGCAAGGTGCTCAAGTTCTCAAGCCTTGACCTCATGAAAAGATGTCGGAGAGTTTATAATTGGACCGATGACAATGGAAAGAGCGACAGAGAGCTGGCCAGGTGCTGCACGTCCAGGATCATGCATCTCTCTAAAACAGCGAGCCAAGTAGGCATCTATGGTCTTGCTAGTGCGCATGGCAAGCTAGTTGAACAAGAGAATAAAGACGCTCTGAGCAGAGTTTGGTTGCCGTTCGCGTCATCGAGGTCGCCCGTCCCAAGTTATTGGGCCGCAAATAGCACAAACCGACGGCGACGCACTAGGGACGAACAACCACACAGACAAGGGTGGAGGGGCTTGGTTGTTCTCAGATAGCTGCTTGTCCTAAGCCCAAACACTGAAGCGAACCTCCAAAGCAGAGAAGGAAAGAAGATTAATGAAATGAGGGGACGATGTTTCAGAGTCGCATTGAAGTTGGGATAGCTAGGCCGTGGGTAGGCTGTTACGGTGTCGGGTGCGACTGTAGCTACGATGGGAACAGACAAAGATGAGAGTGAGCCACAGGCAGAGGATGCAAAAACAGGGGTAGAAGCAAAGGTAGTACCAACGCCAACAGTAGTGCAAACGATAGGGAGAGCGCAAAGGGTGGGTTGGAAGCAATTCACGATAAAACCGACGATCAGGGATTTACAAACATGTCTTGATCGCCTTGTTTGCAACACAAGCGATTCTCACTTGCGTGCTCAACGGTGAGCGCTCCTTGCAGATCGCTTTCGCTGAAGTTGTGCTTGTAGTGTAGCGTACTGCTCATCTCCAACAGACATTGTGAAGCCTGCCTGTGACTTCGTAAAAAATTAGCGGCATAGTTTCCCCTGTCCTAGTGGGCGTGAGAGCATGGTAGACGGAGGAGCTGAGCTCAGTTCTACGCTGCAAGATAACTTAACCCAACGCACAAAGCCCCACAAGAACACGAGGAAAA
>SZWC01011112.1:25000-28665 GCA_023375785.1 Penium margaritaceum | reverse complement strand
TGCTCGCCTTGGGGAGGAAGCCCTTTGTGTGCGCTAGCTTTGGAAGGGCACCATTTTTGCAAGCTTCCTTCAGGGATAAATTGACCAGATAATCCTAGTTTTCGCTCTGTCCTGATGGGAGGTGTCGGGTCTAGGCAGGTTTTTAAGTTTTGAACCTCCCTGATTCCTAGCCTATCGGATGCTCAACCCTGATTGCGGTGGTCGCAGAAGTAAGACGACCTGAACGGCTGAATTTTTGTCTTACCGCCCAGGCAATTCTGGCCGTCATTTATTCGAAAAATGTCTGCCATGCTTGTTTGGGATTTACTGACGCGCGAGCCTTCACACATTCACGACGGTTCGAACGCAGGTCCTGTTCTGTTCTCCGTATTTTGTTGGGTTGAGCCGAAGTGAGCCTGACTCAAACATCTACAATATTATAAAAATACTGCCCTTCAAAAAACTAGACGTTTGGCCGGCGTATCGGGTAGGTCTCTCACGTCAGGTCGGAGTTTGGCGCTTACGAGATTCGCCGGCGGAGTTTGCCATGCGCTGTTGCTGGCCGTCACATAATTTTTTTACCTATTTTTCGGAACAGTCGCTCGCCTTGTACACCTGTCCTCATCGTCGCAGAAGGTCGTGGCGACTGGTCAGGTCATCGCCTCGGACAAGTTTGCCCTTCCTTCAGAAGGGCGCTGCTTTTGAATTTGTCTCCTATTTGCTGCAATCCCTCCTGGAGGGATCCGGTTTCGCCGCCGCATGATGCTGCGTACAACACGTTCTCGACATCCAGACAGATTCAAAATAGTACCAGGCCCTGTTTCAATTTGAGTCGATGACACGGCCGAACGCAGAATAAATGCGTCTGACAATTCTATATCTGAGAGCTTTGCTGTCATGCGGCGGATGCATGTCTACAGCCTGCCTTGTACTTTTTCGGCGGAAATCCATCGTTAGGGGTACAGACAAAATAGAAATACATTGCAAACCGATGACATAGCTCGGTTCAAGCCAATCGACACCGTCGCTTCAAGTATCGTGTCGCAATCTCTCATATATTTTGGATGTTATTTTCACCGACTTCTGTAACTGTCGTAAGAGGGATGGACCGTGTAATGAAAACATGGCATGAGCAGCAATGAAGAAAAAGGGCAGTGGGTTCGTGAAGAGTTCTAAACAAAATTTTAATGATAGTCAATCAAACAGTTTCTAGAGCAAGAGGCCTGAATAGGCCCTTGTAATATCTTAACGGCTCACGCCATGATGCTGCGTACTGGAGAAATTGGGGCGGACACCCGTTTTGCACTATTACTCCTCTGAAGAGAGTAAAATATGGAAATGACTTCGTATGCTTGTCCCAGTGCAACGTTAAGTGTGACTGCTATCAACCACCACGGGGAACATTTGAGCTTTACGTTCTCAACGTTTTCCTGAATTGGCTGAAGAAATTTCTCACCATACCAATCATTTCATAGAATTATTGTTAAAAAATGAATAATAAAACAAATGGGGGATGAAATTTTAAGAAAAAATCCCGTAAGTAAACATATCAATAAGAAAAAATGCATATGATGAAAAAAATATAGATAACGTTCATTAAAAGAGATTAATATGCATAAAAGTGTATACTTATGTATATATATAAATTTCCATATAGATATAAGTACAGATGTACATATACATTTCGGGGGGTGACCATATACCCATCGATTTCGTGTATAAGCCTCCCATATCCAGTGACCGCTCTTTAACAACGCCATATCCAGCGAGCAAGCACTTTAACAACGAAACATCCACCGGTCGCAGAAAAACAAAGACGTATCCAAAAAAGCGCGCGAACACCATGTCGTCGCTGCATGAAATGCAGCTTCGGATGGATGACGTCATCACGCCCCTTGAACAATCACAAACCCCACGTTTGAGGCATTTGTGATTNGGTGGCGGTGGTGGTGGTGGTGGTGGTGGTGGTGGTGGTGGTGGCGGTGGTGGTGGTGGTGGTGGTGGTGGAGCCCATGAAGGTGGTCATCTCCACCCCCACCACCACCTTGGTGCAGGTGATGAGTCACTACGATGATGGCTCCATCATCAACATTGCGGCACTACCACCACCACCACCACCACCACCACCACCACCACCACCACCACCATCGTGGTGATGACAGAGACATCAAAGGCTCTTTCTCAAAGAGTCGTCGCCTAAATGGCATGTACTGGTTCTCTTTCCAAAATGTTTTCTAGTCCTCCTACATGTTATGTCATCTAAGGCGTGTACTGGATGCACACAAAATGCCGAATTGCCTTGAAAAGATGAAAGTACACGTTTTCACATCTTCTTTTACGAGATCCTCACTCACGAAGCCAGCAGAATGGTAGATCCATGAAGTTGTGCTCCTTCCTGCACATGACGGAGAACCATTAAGAATGGAGAGATTCACAGAAATGAAACCTTACACGTTCGTTCCATCGATGAGCGGGGAGAGAGGCAGGAAGGAGAGAGCGGGGGAAGGGAGGGAACAAGGGAGAAAGGAGAGGGCGCTATGCCTGTAGACAGCGATACTGAGCTTCACTCACTCACCCCCCGTCCAAACAGCCAGTTTCTGTGATGTAGAGAGGAACCTCATCGCCCTTTGAATACCTAGGGATGCGCATCGTGGCATTACCCTCGGAGCCCTGCTGCTCTCCTTCATTCCCCTGCGCTACCTTTGCGGCAGAGCCATACTGATCCTGACGCTGATCCTCGGCCTGACTTTCCACCACTGAGGTGGTGCTGAAGTCCTCGCCAGCATCTCCCTGCTGCTCCGCCGCTGCTGTTACAGCAGGCTCCATCTGCTGCTGCTGCAGCACTGCAGTCGACTCTCCTGCGGTTGAGACCAAGAGCTGCGCCGCGTGCGCTGGCTCAGTGATGCTGACGGATACGCACAGGAAGAAGGCTATGACGAGAGAAGGAAATAGGGGGAACGAGGGCGGCTGCGACCGCTGCAACCGATGGTGAAGCTCCTGCTGCAGCCGCTGCCGCTGCCGGCCTGGGAGAGGAATGACCTCCGGCATCACGTCTCGCATTCCTTCTCGCGCGTTTCCGCACTGATGCGCTTCTGACGGCGGGTGGGTGAGTTGCTGAAGACGCGATGGTTGTTCCGTCATGGCACAGGACAACATCAAAGCTCGGACGGAACCCAGACGGAGAGCAAGGGCGGACCGCACCTCGTGCCGCCAGCTGCAGCAGCTCAGACCGATGATTTTTGCTTCGGGATATTTGTGCGCCACCGTACCTCGCCCGAAACGCGACGCCAGCTACCAGAAAAAAAATATTAATTTCGCATAACGGGCGTTGACTCGTGCTATTCTCGCCATATACTCGGTTTCGACCTCGAAATTAGAAGTCAAAACGAGTTTCAAGAAACCTCCCTCGTTACATGCGGGGGATTGGGGTTCTATTAAGGTCCGGCACCTCCCAGGCCCCGCGGTAGCAGGGCCTGGGAGGTTCCCTATCAACTCTGGCGGAGTTCAGTCTCCGAAAATGACTCGCCCGTGCAGAACAATATTTCGTTAAAGTCGAAAGCAACCGGATATCCGACGAGAATACGGAGATTCAACGATAGATGGCTTATTTTCTCCAGTCGGCTATGGAGTCGTGCATAACCGTTCTTTTAGCTTTCGGCACGGCCAAACAGGGAAAACCCCAACCG
>SZWC01011112.1:0-20000 GCA_023375785.1 Penium margaritaceum | reverse complement strand
TTTTGTATTAGCTCCATACGCCTCATAAATCTAACAACAATAACAAATCATACTCATCTAAAAACCGTTTAGACATGGCCTATAGTGATAAAACTTTTGGCAAACGTTCCACTGATTTTATCTTGCATATGGTTTTGATTCTCAAAGGGTAAAACACTGATTACTTCAATATTCTCTTCTTGTTTGAGTTGATGATGAATTGTTGTTTAAAATGGTCGGACCAAATGCTCCATTCAGCGTAATATGGTACAATCAAAGTGGCTAGACTAAGTTTGGATATCATACATCACGTAGAAATGGATGTGAAAGTACACCTAAAGGTTTCCAAATTCCACTAAGGTTATCCAAACCATACCTTTGCCCTCTCTTCAAAGATTAGTAGAATTTAGAAAGAGAACATTATAAAACATGTGTTGTTAACAATGCAAAATTAACAAACAATATTGCCAGCTTGGTTCATTCATGCACCATGTTTTTTCCATGAGCCGCATGAACTAACACATATATTCACTTGATCTCAACTTTCCTTCAAGTAGCAAGTAGTAGCTACCATAAACAAGAATGGCACAAAGACAAACTTTGAGGTAAATGAGGTAAGAATGCCAAACCTCTAGGGTTTTAAAGGATGGAGAAGGATACTAGTTGAAAATAGATATTAGATAAGGTAGATTAGGATCAAGAAAATAAAAACCTAAATCATGGAAAACATCAAGCTCTTCAATTTCTTTCATGTCATGAATTGAATTCCTTAGACACAATTTCCTCATCAAACTTATAAAAATAAAGTTTTACGAATGGAACAAATGGTACAAATATAGTTTAAGATATTCTAAAAACATTTCGTTTAGTGTTCCATGTTTACATATAAGTCTAAGATTAGAATAACGTGGGAATGTTCTTTATATCATAAATTACGTTTTCCTGGTGCTATCATGTAAATGAATCAATGTATTATTGCCTTCTTTGCATGAATGTTCAGTTTCATTTACTAGAGTATGGTTCATTCTTCTTTTGGTGTGAACAGTTGCGTTAAAGTTTATCAGGCTACTTTCATTTACTAAAGGACATGTGTACAACAGATGAGGTTATGGTTATAGAAGTTTCTAGGATGTGAGAGAGACACATAGTGGTTACACTATCTATACGTGTTTTGTTTAAATTCCTCAAAGAAATACAAACACATTGTTTCACTGTAAATTCACTTCTTTAGTGATGCACTCCTTCATACACGTACCTCAAACACTTTTGTATTTTGGACCCCACCACCTCCCCCCGCATAAAGTGGGAAGTGTATGAGGTGAGTGTATGACAGAGTGAATAGGATTTTGCATAACAACATACAAAAGTACACTTGTGTAGAAGGAGGAGAAACTTCACAGAATTGGTAGATGATCATGTACACAAGTATACTATTTGAATCTAATGTCACTTGTTTGTTGATACATTCCGTCACATACTTATTTCATACACTTTTGTATTTTGAACCCTCCTCCACCTCCCCCTTCCCCGATCAAGTAGAAGGTGTATGAGAGGAGTGTATAAGGGAGTGGACCGATTTTTGTATGATAGCGACGTACAAAAGTACACTTGTGTGTAAGGAGGAGAAACATCATAGAGGTTATATGGAATCATGTGCACAAATGTATTGTTTCATTATAACCTCACTTGTTTAGTGATGGACTCCTTCATACACTTACTTCATTCCCTTTTGTCTTTTGGATCATCCCACTCCCCCCCCCCTGTTCAGGTGGAAAATGTATGAGAGGAGTGTATGGAGGAGTAAACAGAATTTTGAATGATAGTGACATACAGAAGTACACGTGTACAAGGAAGACAAACTCCATACAAGTTATATGGTACCATGTACACAAATGAAATATTTTAACTTAATATCACATTCTAAGTGATACACTCCTTCATATACTTGCCTCGAAAACTTTTGCTATTTCGATCCCCCCTCCCTCGACCCCCATCACCCCTTCAAGTGAAAATTGTATGAAAGGATTGTATGAGGTAGTGAACAAAATTTGGTTTGACAATGACATACTAAACTACACTTGTGTGTACGGGATAGAATCTTCATAGAATAGATATGTTATCATGTAAAAAAATATATCATTTCAATTTAATGTCCCTTTTTAACTAATACACTCCATTATACACTTGTCTCACACACTTTTGTCACTTGGACCGCCCTCCCATGACTCCCCTCCTCCGCCCCCTTCCCCCCTAGTTGAGTGGGAAGTTTATGAGGGGAGTGTATGAGGGGTTGAACAAAAGATAACAAGATGGTAACATACAAAAGTACACTTGTGTACAAGGAGGAGAAACTTCATAGAAATGGTAGGTGATCATGTACACAAATATATTTTTTCAGTTTAACGTCACTTGTTTTGTGATGCAATCCTTCAGACACTGTTGTCTTTTTGACATCCCCCTCCCACCTTCCTCACCCATTAAGTGGAAAGTGTATGAGGGGAGTGTATGAGTGAACAGATTTCTGTATGATAACGACATAGAAAAGTACACTTGTGTGTAAGAAGGGGAAATATCATATAGATCATATGAGATCATGTACACAAATGTTTTATTTCAACATAATGTCAATTATTCTGTGATACAATCCTTCTTACACTTGCCTCATAGACTTATTTCATTTGGACTCCCCCTTGTTCCCCCCCATCGAGTGGAAAGTGTATTAGGGGATTTTATGAGGGAGTGAACAAATATGGTATGACAGTAACATACAAAAATTCACTTGTGTACAAGGATAAGAGAGTTCATGGTAGTTATATTGGATCATGTACACAAATAGATTATTTCATCGTAACTTCAATTGTTAAGTGATACACTCCTCCATACACTTATATTGTACTATTTTTTCCTTTGCCCCCCCGATCAAGTGCAAAGTGTATGAGGGGTTTGTATTAGGGGATGAACAACATATGGTATGATTGTAACAAACAAAAGTACACTTGTGTACAAACAGCAAAACTTCATAGTAGTGATATGTTATCATGTACAGGGGATGGCCCCTAGGCTTCATGTAGGCTGCCCATGCTCACCTTCTACAATGCTCATCGTACAAGTAGGATGAGCCTTAGAAATTTAATTTTCTATTTTCTCCAATATTTCTTGTATTTATATGCATTGATTTCATGAATGAAGGAGAACTATATTAAATTAGTCCATTGTATTCTAACTAAAAGGATTTCATCAAATTGAATTTGTCTTGATGTGGCATCATTGCCTTACAGTATATGAAATCAGAGTCGTAGACCCAAACATGGCTTAAGAAAGTTATTGAGGAGCATTTCTTATTCATAAGTAGATGTAGAGGCGTTTTTATGCCATATTGGTAAAGTATGCTATGATTGAGCAAAGCCATGATGGTCATGTGAGCACCTCATTGTTGTATCAATGAAGAACCATCTATTGGGGATTTGCACCGTACTAAGACAACCTATGACATCTTGAAATGTTAATTTGCATGTAAAAAGGTGAAAATAGGGCATTTTTCATGGTTATGAAGTGGAATAGAAATATTCGTACTTTCCTTCAACATGCGAACCCATCTTTTTCATTCAAATTAATTTGAGGTTTTGCACATTTTGAGTTCAAGGGAATTTATATCAAGTAAGATCCTTCTGGTCTTAAAAGTAAATATATATAAATTGAAACAATAGTTTTTCGTATGAAGTCATATATGTAGTATTTTAGTATAACAAAATTCTAATAACCATTTGAAAAGTATTTCTTTCATTGTTCTTTCATATGCAACAAAAAAAGATGGAATTGCACAAACAATTTTTACAATTATCTTGGTATCTCAATAGAGCTTCATCTAGGTTTAATTTAAGTTCATACATAACAAGTTACAAATTCATTAAAATGGCTGTTCTACAAAAGTGTTTCATAGTTAGCGTACAATAAAACACCTCTATGAGATATTTTTTGTGCATAATCTTTTTTAATGGAAATGAATAGAAAAAACGTGAATATAATACTGATTAGAATCATGCCATTTTGGATTCAGTGTTACAAAAAGAACAGAAATTTTTTCTTAATGTAGAGAAAATGAACACTAGATTTTTCTCCATCACTGAAAGGGGTAACAAAATGTTTGGAAATTGAACTCAGGGGAAAGGAAGACAGATGAAAAAATTATGACACATTTAATTCGGAAATAATCTATCATTTTAATCATAAAATTGATGTCAAGGGGAGCCACGAGAGAAAGTAGAGTGATGGTGGTCAACAATACTTTTTAGTGTAGGTCTTATCTTGGTGCCCCTTTGGTCTTTTTAAATCATTAGAAGACGCTTCATGGCCCTTGAGTTTGCAAATTTGACTTTGAATTAGAATGACTGTGGAATAAAATCTCTCTAAAATTTTCAAACATAAAATATGCTTAGAATTAATTTATTATACACATAATAATATGCAACAAAGAAATTTCCTCTTTGAGAAATAAATGTCTCTTTTAAAATCATTTCAATAATAGTAGGTTGGTTATTTCATTAGACGTGGAAAGGAACCCAAAACGTTTGTATTTTAAATGAAACAATCATTTTGGTTAAAAACCTTTAGTTCTTAAAATTTGTGCTAAGTAAAAGAGAAATGCAAGGAAAAAGTTCAACACTTGATTCTACAAGATTCTTTTTTGAAATCAACGAGTTTCCTTTGTCATTGTTTTGTATTTACTTTTTGTTCCTTTTATGACTGAAGGTACACTTCATGTACGGAAGTGGTTGAGTGAGTTTCTTTGGGACAAAATCACATTTGGACTATTCTGGCCGATTTTGAAGAAAGGGGTCTTACATTTCTCAAGTTGTGGATTTCTTGGCTTTTTCTGAAGTGACTGTGGTGGTTTTGATGCTTATGGTAGAGACCGAAGTACCTGTATTTGCAATGGTGTTTTTGTAGTGTTGTAGTCATACAAAGAAAAATGGCTACATTTGATTTCATGGTGTACGCTATTGCAAGAATGCAAGCACTTTTCCCAATCAAATATAAAGTTGAAATCAAGTCTCATGGGAGGTTTTAGTGATGTTTGGAGTCGTGTGAGGCGTGTGATTTGTGGGCGGTTTTTTCACATAATTAGAAATCATGGCGAGAATCGTTGGTGGTGGTGTTAGGTATTAAAAGTAAGCTTTTGCTATGAAAGAGAAATTTGATCTACAAAATGTCATGTAGCATGTTTTATGGACAGAGTATCCTTGCTAAACTTTTCATGCAATATGATTTTAAAGGACGCATGTTTTGTTGCTAAACTAGTAGGAATAGTTTAATATATTGAACAACATTGTTCAACGTAGCCAAAATTGATGTTGGTTTCGAGAAGAAGTAAAACAAGTGAGTGTGGCTTCATTGGTATGTTTGTTATTGATTGCTAATTTGGAAGGGCCATGACCAGGAGTTACCATATTTGGTGGTGTTGTGTGAGCATCACCCATCAGATGTTGTGGGCGTTATTTCACTTTATTGTCGTCTTTTACTCACTTTATTTTGGGATGGATTCCTTTAGAATAAGTGTTTTACTTCCATGTGTGAGTGGATTTTGATCAATGCATTAGTAGATTTGTTAAGGATTAGTTGGTGTGATGATTAAAGATAAATATCTTTATAGAGGCAAGTCGATGTTTAGATTACTTTTATTTTTTGGACCATCTAATTTTTACTAGGGGTAAGATCACTTTAATAAAAACATGGTTGTAGCAAAAACGTGAATGGAATGAGAGAAACCATGAAAATTTTGTTTTGGTTAAACAACTTGAGATAAAGTCATATTGAAATCAGCCTCCAACTTTGCTACATGTGTCTTGCATGCTTGAGGGAGCAAGAAAGAAGATAAGGCAAAGTGATGACTGTCACCTATACCCCACATCCTAGGTCCAACCTTATTATAATTTAGATATTAATCTTTCATTGAGGAAATTGGGTGGATGCAAATCCGTGAGGTGGTTCTAAAGTCTAGAGCTCGTCAGTATCAGGATATTATCTTATTTGAAGTTTCGCTAGATGTTTAGAATAACTCCATATTCTTTAGTCTTTAGATAATCGTGTTTCAAGATCTTTTTGAACGCCATTAGTTTTTCTCTTACTTATAATGTTTAGCATTTGACAAATGTGTTTGAGTTGCATAATTCAAAGAGATACATCAAGAGTTTTTCTAAGACTTTTGTTGGGTATTCTTCAAATGATATGCATTATTGAATCGAATACTAAATGTCATGAGATGAGGTAACAAAGTTTATCCTGGCTACGTGTGTTTTCACAAACATAGCCAAGAGATGGCTATGTGTGTCATAGTTGCACATTACAAGATTTAAGTACATATGTTATTGAGTTTTATATTACTAGGATAACCAGAAGACATTCTTTTACAACATCTCAACTTATGAAAGTTTATTGTTGTCCCCTAGATGACAAGAGTGATTTTGATGTTTTCATAGAATGGTAGGTAATCCATTAGGCTAGCTTGAATGCCACACAAAGTGATGAGACCCTTATTGATGTGTTCTGTGTTATACTGTGAGGAATCAATAGCATCATTACAAAATTTCTTGAAAGATAGGAATCATAGCTACTACCATTATTCTAGTTGATTTGATTGAATCATGTCCACGTGTCAATACCCAAACAGCAAATTATTAGTAATGCTTGACTCGAATTGCAAGTTATAGCAAAAACACAATGTTTGTGTATGAAGATTGGTGGAGGAGTTCATCTTTTTATTCTAGAGCCATGTGAATCGAAGTTCAAAAGGGAACATCAAATGTAATCTTCATGTTGCATTACAAGGCAATGCAAATCAATGAATTGCTAGTTTTTTTCATAAACGTTGTAGAACATTTGGAACAAGCTCGATAAAGCAAATGACATAAAAATGTATATAGCATCACTTTCATTTTGAGGTACTTAGGACGTCAACCCAATGCCGACGAAAATCACGTTGCCCAATCAATGTATGTTACCAATTTAGCAAAGAGCGGATGGTCGCTTGAGAAACTAAATCTGACTAGAAATATAATGAGGATACAAGCCGAATAAAATGATTTCCTCCTCTCAACCACCATTTGGAGATTGACGGGTTTCCATCCTTCTCTCTGCCATGCTAAAAAATATCTTAAAGCCAATTCTTAAATGGTGGTTCACGTGTAAAAACAACTAAAACACGGGCTAATGACTAGTAACATAAAAAACCATACAGATAACAACAGAAGTAGTCAGTTAGAGTGTGGAGAAATGTTTCAACCCTCAAATTGATTATTCTCATGGAAACTACGTTCAATATGTACCCAATTTTAATTAAGGTTTCAAGTAATATAAGCAAATGTGGCTGCTTGTGGGCCATGTAGAAGACTATCCTAGAGGTTTTCATTTGACGCATTTCTTTACTCACCATGAAAACTGCTTACACGACCTCTTTTGAAAATTTAAAGGTAAATAAAATAACAGGTTTGGGATTGCTTTTATATTCATGGCAGTTTCAACATGTCCAAGTTGTATGCCATAAAAACTAACATGTTTATTGCGTAACAACGTTAAAAATACATCGTGATGTACACCATCCAAAAATGAACATGTGATATTTCTATTTTTCCATCGTTTTGTCACAAAAATTCATATGGCTAAAATCTCTCATGTATTTGGCGAAGTTATCTTCTAACTCCTATGTGGTTCATGTTTAATATCTTGATATAATGACGCTTCCTTGCCCTTCTATAAGGAGTATCCCTTTTACCAATTAAACGGGCATCTCCACTCAAATGTTCTAGGTTCACAAAATTATTGTGAATGTGTTTCATACGTGATGTCTTCCTAAATCTTGCATTCAACGTTGTAAATAACCCTAGTGAAAATTCATTTCTTTTGGTTTTCCACCTTGTATTTACGACAAAGTGTGATTCAACAATACCTTTTTACAACATTTTAGCTTTTTCGGTAAATGCAACTCAACTGAAGGAAGTTTTTCAAGGCAAAAATATAGGAGTCATTGACTTTGAGTACACTTTAGCATATTTTATAATATATCACTCAAATTCATGGTAGAAAGATTTGTTTTTTTGCCAAGATTATCATACAATTCAGTTATAACAAAACATATGGCAATACCCCAACCTTGATGATGTTTTGATCAACTATCCTCTCGTTTTTATTTTCCTATTATATATCATGGGTTACCACTTATATCCTTACAAAATGCATGTCATCTTTTGATAAGGTAAGAGAGAGTCACTGATTTTGAGGTATGGGAATTACAATTACACGTTTAAGTGTTTAGCACATCACATCCACCAATCAAATAAATTTTTTTTCAACCATTATTCTCATAGTTTGAGGAAATCCATTTGAAGTTCAAATCTACATGTTTTGTTTTATAGAAGCCTTCCATAATAGAAGGAACATCTAGTTCTTAAGATCGGGTCCTGTCATGCATCAACATAAAAATGGAATTAGATTGTGTCAAGGAAATGTTGATAACCTGTATGATTGTAATCTACATATCGTTTTTCAAGGAATTACTTTCTATGAGGGGAATATAAATCCATTCATGCAATAGGTTAACCAGATTTATTCAGTCTAAGAACTCGAGTTCTATAGTTTTTCTCAAGTTCAAGCAAGTTGTTATGCCGATACCCCAAACATTTCCACTTCCTTTGGTACATTCCTAGCCACTATAATGGTATTCATAGAAACATCAATTTGCAAGGCCAAATGTTTTTTATATGAGGATTTTCAATTCTCAGGCAATTCAATGATACAATGGATGATTCTAATTGGCCTAAATTGGGTTATATGGGTACGAAACTTGTCCACATGGCACCTCTCATCCATTTACCAACCCAGAGGATAAAGACAAAATTTTGATGCTTATGTCAAGAAATCTTCATGGGAATTTCTTTGATGGGAATGACTTAAAAAGGCTTCATTGATGGATGCTATAGTAGCCACATGGTTCCTAGATTGCAATGACAAAATTCATTCCTTGAGGCATTAATTGAATTCCTTACATGAAAATTTTATAGGCACATATTTCTCATTTTTTGTGCGAAATTTATTTTGAGATGGTATGTGATTTTTCATTCATCTAATATTTAAATGCAAACATTTATCAAGTGTATGACTTTTGCATAGTAAAATGTATTTTTTATTTTAAGCATGAAAGCTTGAAGATTGTTTTGGTACTATCTATTTATTCAATGGTTTGTGGGAACCTTTGAAATTTTGCAATGGAACATGAACTGTTTGTGGTGGAAGAGGAGAAATGTTTTTTATATCGAAATTATACTTGATAAATGTTGAGAAATAACTTAGGCTGGTGATATTCATTAAAGCAATATTTGCTTTTCAGTGAATATCAACTTCTTGAATGAAATTCAAGTGAAAGGAAAAGGAACTATTTGCATTGAAAACTTGGTCGACCAACCTATATACTACATGTTTTACTTTGAAATTGTTGACCACCAAACTTTATTAGAAACTTGTACATGATATGTATGAAATGGGATTATATTTTGTAAGAAATATTATTAAGTCTTTCAGCACGGGTGCATGCCTTCTCCATTCACAATAAAAACATCAGTTTACATCAAATTCCTTCTTCGATGTTTAGAACATGTCAGGTGATATAATTTCCCCATCACCAAATGAGGAATCAATTCTCAACAAATGAGGCATCTAATATTACTTTTCATCTATTTTTCATGCTTCTCTACCACGTGAGCATAAGGTAAAATTTGATGCCCCCAGGGGGTATGATGATTTGAAAATGGTTCTGAACATTGGAATGAAAGTTTTCAATAGCATTTTGTGAATAACTACTCTTCCCTTTTATCAACAGCAAATTACTTCAAAATCTATGGTGATGGAATGATTTTTTTTCTCATACTATGTCTCCTATAGTGCATTTGTATTGCATTATACATGCTTCTAATGATCATGTTTGCCTACAAAATAATTCTGATGAAATTTGCAATGGAGAATTTTGAAATAACTTATTTATATATTTTTTTTCTAATAGAGAATAATAATACGTGTTATCAACATAAAATTGATCCTAGCCACTATGTTGTTTCTTTCATGAAATCAAGAAACATTGCATGATGAAGGTTCTTATTCATGTTAACGTTGTTTTCAATACTAAGCACACATTATGGAGTTATTATGGTAGGCATTTATGTATAGCACATGTTTTCGAGGTGAATTTATGCATTTGTGTGAATTCATGCATATTTTAAGTTCCATTAATTATTTTGATGTGACAAATCTTGTGCAAAATCTTCTATTTGGACACATGTATTGTCATCTTTGCTAAGGCTTGTACTATTCAAAACATTCCACAGTTCATTCAAAAGATATCTTCTCTGTTTGAGCCACACGAGGCTTGGTGTGTTTCTAGCCCACAACATCTTTCGAAGTTATTGTTCTATAAGTTAACATCGTCAATAAGGTAAGAATGTAAACGATCGGAACTTATGTGAAGTCATTTCAATCTGTTCACAAACCTTTTGAACTTATTTGATAACATAAGTATGTGACATAGTTCAACATGAGTATAAATATCCTCCCCATAGGAGTTTGACCACAAGGTTCTCCTTTGAGTTTTCAACATGCCTCTTGAACATATAATCATGTGTGTGAAGTGATAAAATTGGGACAATTTCACATAAAATAATACTCGAGCATAGCATTGTTATGCTTTGATTAGACGTTGTGTTTTGAGAAGTAAAAGAACATCTTCTACCAATATACTAATTCTTCCACATCATTTTCTTTGGTGAGGGTGGAACCTCTTAAAATCATGTGATGCACTTTCCTCCTTATAATTTCAAATGTTTGTTTCATGAAATTGGCACACGTGTAACTGATGTATTGGCACATGTGCTACCATTTGCACTAACATATGAAGTGATATTCACAATTTTATGATAAGTGCAATATGAATATTAGTCCACCTGGTTTTTGGCACTAGAAAGAGTAGTTACATTATTTTTTAACTTTAATTTGCCACAAAAATTGTTTTTAGGGTAAATTGGGACCTCATTGAACTTGTGTGAAGCACATTCATTCATGTGTCCCACTGGTGGTTATATGATTGGTGAAATGATATCCTATGATTATTATACCACTTATGCATTGGTGCGAATGCTTTAATTCATGTTCATAGTCAAGGATAATTCACATCAAGAATGCGCATGTTTTCTCAATGATTAGTGATTTTTGTGCTTGCATCAATAGTCAAAATTATTTTTATGTTTTGATGAGCTCATTCACGGTTGATCAGCCCTCATAAATACATATCACAAAGTGTACATACTAAATGCATGCCTTAAGAAGTTTTCGTGGTACTTTCGTGGAAAACATAACACAACTTCACTTATGACATCTGTTCACGGACAAACAAATATTCTGAAATGCTTGAAGAAAATATACTTTGTAAAAGGTTTTGAAAAAAAAACATAATAAAATCCATGGTTACGTGCATTACGACTCCACTTACACTTTGCAGTAAATGACATACATTTGTAGTTAAACATGAAAGATTTTAGAACTACAATGCGCGATGGTGCCTATTTTTGTACCAAAAATGTAAACTTTCTTGAACCCTCTAGAAGCCACATTTGATGGGTTTAAAATTGACTTCTTTCCTTTTCGGAGCCCTTGCTCGACCTTGCAGTAGTAGGTCCCTACAACTTCTCTTATATCCTAGGGGGGTTAGGACCTTACATTCAAACCATTTGCAAGAGCACAAAAGTGTATAATCTTGTATGTTGCATAATTAACGCCTTATTGTTTCCCTCAAATATACCGTACTGGCACTCAAATTCGCTCAATTTTAAAATTAGAATCATGTGCTTCTTATATTTGCCATAAATTGGGTCCTTTTTCATTTCTAGTATGGTCGCCCAAGAGGGGTATCTGTGTTAATGATGCTACTGATATTCGCCCAACATGCTATCGAGTGTGTTAAATCGGCACGCAAAAACTCTTCGCTTGTCGCCTCGGCCTTCTATGTTCGGAAGTTCGAGCGGTAACGATCGAACATTCACGCTCGATGCTTGAGAGTTTGAAGCATCGAGTGTGAATGACAGAGGAAGGTGAACTTGTAACTGTTTGTTTCCGTAGATCTGTGTAGGCATAGTATTCTATCAATGGACCTTGATAATTTGACCCCACATGCACCCAATACTGGGTATTTGCAACTGGTAGTAACGTGAGTGGAAACAATTGCATTATTCACATAATTTTGTGAGTGTTTCGCCAAAAGGCTTAGGAATTATTTGTGTAACACATGGGCGAAATCAAAAAAATATTTTGCACGAATATGAGTTTCAGTATGGTAATATGACGATGGGGGGAGGGGGGAACGACACGGTGACCAATCCAACGTTGTCTTTTTTCACAATCAGAAATCTGTCTCGTAACCATCTATTTCTAGCAAACGATGGCGAGCATGGTGAATATTTAATTGTACCCATTTACAAAACCCCACTTGTTTGAATGTGATCATAGATAACCCTACATTGATGGTTTGTGAGTTTTGGCAAGATATTATCCCCTAGTACATCAGTGATTTTTTTCTTCAACAAAATAATCTGAATACACTGACCGGATACGCTTCACTGATACACTCTTACCTTTTGGGGGGGGGGCAAACTGAGACCAAGCCCCCCCCATTATTATCAAGTTAAATTGGGCGAATGTATATGGTGCGTGTATCAAATGATAAGTGATAGACATGTAAGAAGATGCAATAATGTACAATACATTCGTGAAAAAAAATACATGGTCACCAAAATACACACTCCGATACACACTCCTAATACAATTGGTCATTGTGGGGAGGTTGAGAATCAACACTACGTGGTGAACGTTTTTGTCATTTTTGTGGATGCAACAGAATCCAAATACATTAGTGGATTGTTTCCCTAGTATCACATAAAATCCATAAGCTAGCCATATACACTTAGATAATACACTCGACCTATCTGGGGGGGGGGACAAGCTTGGTCTGTGGATGACCTCCACCCTCAAATGGTAAGAGTGTATTAGCAAAGTGTCTCTGGTTAGTGTATCTGGTCTACGTGATTGACAAAAAAACATTAATGTACATGATACTACCGATCGGTCATTGCTGACAATCTGTTTTACACATCGTTTTTAAAGCAATGGACTTTGAATCCACGTGTATATATTTTGTCCATCGCATGAATAAAGATACACGGACGAGCTACACGCATCCAATACACTCTAGTATTTTTGGAGGGTTTGAGCGACCGGTCTGTCAGGGGGGATTGGTGCGTATAAGTTATCGTTCTACATCAGTAGTTGTTAATTGTGGATCATTGATCCTGATATATCGACAATCAAAGAGTGAATATAGATAAGTCTACAATTTTGTTCTCATCAGATAAAAGACATACACCCCACGCTACACTTCGCTAATACACTCCACCCATTTTGGGGAAGGCATCGGATCCCATGATGACTCCGCCCTCCCCTCAAAAGGTATGTTGTATTGGTTACGTGTATAGAGCGAATGTATCTCATGGACATGTAAAAAGTTATAGTAGTGTACAAGATACATTAGAGCACAAAAATAGTTGCTATACAACACACACACCAGGTAAAATGAGCAAATACAATCGTGGGTTTCGGGGGGGGAAGGGGGAGGGGACGAGTCGTGTAGTTTTTTGGAGCTAAAAACACAATCAAGTAATAACATAACTATGATCAACATAAATTTTATTCTCGTTCAAGGTCAAGAATGAGGAAGTAAACATTCGATTTACAAATGAGCCCTCATGGAAGTTTTCAGGACATATGTACGTCAATTGTAAATTTCACCCACATATTCATATTCTTTTCATCTGTTGTTGAATCATAACATGAAATTTCAAAGACACAAGTAACATGCCCATTGTTTTCCATGTGAACACAGGTCGATTCACCCTTAAGATAATTTCATGGAAATTACCCAAATCTACGTACCAAGTTCACTATATGTTGTGAGTATAAAATGGGGACGATTAACTAAACCTTGATAAGCCTTTTGTAAAGGTGTCATTGTCATTGACTTCGAGGTTGTATTTGCCACTTGCATTAATAATGCAATGTTTTACCCAAGTTCTCGTATTTTCCTTCTTGGTAGTATTGTTGATATTATCTGAAGATTAATTGCTTCTTCCGCATTTTGTGCAATCGAAAACTAGTTTTAGGCAAGAGTAATAGGAAGGTTCCAATATGTGTGTATAGTGTAATGGGAGAAATTGTTTCCAAAATTAGCACTCATGAAAAAATCCATCTTCAAATGGACTTTACACAAACGCTTATGCCGGTATGTCTCATACCATTTTCATCAATTTTTCCTTCACTTGTGGTTTACTGACAACTTTAGGTTATGTTGGAGTGTGCAATAAGTGTGTTGACGCAGACCGCACTCCAATCTAAGACCTTGAGAAGGTTTTATGGATTTTTCGGTGAATCTACCGGGTGCGGCTCGGCTGAGAATCTTGACGGAGAAATTCCAGATTTTCTCATGAGAGCACTTAGAAAGGGTGTGAAAGGTTCTTTATTGACAAGCATGCGCATGATCAGAATGCATGCTTGTGGCAGCACATACTTGCAAAGTGCGACATAGGCACTCAAGTCAAGAGGGGCTTTTGATGACTGGATAGGCAACATGCAGCCTTGACAAGAGGCTTGCACAACTTCACCTCAAGTGTGCATGAAGCTCAGACCCTTCGATCTTCATGGGTCAATCTGGTAGAAGCTTTAGGTGGATCCCGATCGACAGATCTGATGTTATAGCATGGTAACATCAACGAACCTAAGAGGAAGGCTTGATGAGCAAGCAACCTTCAGGTGAACCTTCACCTAAAGACCTGATGAGGCCTCCCTAAGGAGGAAGCTTCCCCCTATTGTAACACTGGTTCCATTAAGAGCCCAAAACTAAAGGAAGCTTCCACTAGATAGAAGCCTCTTAAGAGTAAGGCAGAGGTGACAGCAAACCCGAACAACCTGATGGTAGCTTCTTGTTCAGGTGGTCAACTTGCTAGAACCTCAAGTATAAAAGGTGAAGGTCCCGACACTTCTCATTATCCCAGCATCACCACTATCAACTCCTGATTCATCACATCTAATATCTCTAATAGGTTTGTCTCCAGACCATGTGCAAGGCTCCATACCTTAGCATCGGAGAACCTTCAACCAAGATGCTGTTAGAGTTTCTCCCAAGACCATTGTAAGCCTAACACTTGCATGTCTGCCTGGGTGGAGGATGATTCTGGTTATCCCTCTAGGACCTTTGTAAGCCTAGCAAGCTCTGCTAGCATGGGAGGAGGTCAATCCCTCGAAGACCCGTGTAAGCTTGGCGAGGCCTGATAGTTTGGGAGGAGGATGACTTGACATCTTGAAGTCGTTTCATTGTTGTGTTGATTACTATACCGAGACCCTTGCTTTGATGGCCTTGATGGCCTAGCAAGGTGTTGCGCCCCAGTTTAGGGCCAGGAGTTTGGTAAGAGTGCAGTGCTGAGCTATTTGTAAAGCTATTGTTCCTTGTACAATACATGTACTATTAACAATATTCAAATCCATACTTCTCGCTTCCGCTAGTTTCTCAACCAAGTGTACAAGGCTTACTTTTTGGGCATAAAAGATTCTACGGTAACAAAGGACCCCCTTGTTACATCAAAGCACTCGGTGGCTTTGTCACTACAAGCTCACAAAAATCAACGAGTTCAAGATTTGCAATGGCAATCCACAAAAGAAAATTTCTATTACTTGGAAAACCACTCGTTTGTTGTGGAAACCATTGCTTTCCCTTATCCTCTTATTGTCCAATGGTTTTTCAGGAGTATGGTTAAAGGAGTATATTTTGTAAAAACCAGGTTAAAATGAGTTATGTATTGTGGCTGCAATGTCCAACCATGAGTCACTGAAAGAAGAAAAGGATAGAGCACAAAGATCAAAATTATGAAGACGCACCGTAGAATGACACAAAGCACACTAATCCTGCTTTGTAACAATGTTATATTCTTACATAGTCGTAGAACATGGCAAGCCTTGCTATAAAATTTCAAGTGGGAAGCTGTTTTTAGAGAGGGACCACATCTTTCTCCAATTCAAGGATGATTCACTTGCGTTTCCAATTTCAACCCTTCAAAAAGATAAGAGGATGGATTTACTCATCTTCTTTAGGATTGGAAATCAATGGGAACAAGGGATGTTTTTAGTAGACATGCAAACTCCTCCTTACTCTTCTGCTTGGGCATCAAGTCCATATAAGGGGGAGGAATGCTCCTCCTCTTCTTTGGGGCTTTTGGATCCCCAAACTAGAAATGGAATGACTACGTGGACTCGTTTCTCATCTTCGGCTATCGGCTAACCAAAATGACGGGGTGAGTTGGGTAGACGACCCTCCTTTGGTCTAGGGTAGTCGATTTCATGAGATGAGACAAAGAGGGTGCATATGTTGTCTCCCCTCACATGGAGGTATCTTCATATGGAATGGGGAGAGAGAGAGGGGGTACATCCCCCTCCACTCCTCTATGGCCAGTGACCCATTAAAAGGATAGGGTGAAAGATGGATATCTCCCTTCCTTTCCTTTAAGACAAATTTCCTACTCCAGAGAGAGAGGGGGGATAAAGACCCCTTCTCTCCTCTATAGGTGGCGACAAAATTTATTGTGATAGAGGGTGGATGACTCCTCTCTTATTCTTCATGCTCATTATCCCTTCAATGAGGTAGGCAAGGGAATATCACCCTCTCTACAGAGCAATGAATGGGTTGTTGTTGTTTGGTTCCGAATACATAATTTATGTGGAGATTATTTTGGTTAATGTGTTTTGTACCAAATAAATTTAGTGAAAAATGTTCCCCATGGAGGTATTAGCTCATAGCTTTTGGTACTCCTTCATTAGTGGGCAAAAGTGTTAAAGTTCGGGCTTTCTTGCATAGTTATGTTTAGGAAATTTTGCTCTCCAATTTCCTCGCTTATTATGCTTACTTAAAGGGAAATATATGTCTTATGCATTCATTATGAGGTGAATGGACTGAAAACTAAAATGTATTGTAGGTGCACTAAAAATGTGAAGCAACGGATGTTGAAGTTGACATGATTCAAAGGATGAACCAAACGAAGAAAGTTAGCCAAAATTGTGATAGAAGATGTATATCTTGGTGTAAATTGATTAGAGCCTAGATTTAACGCCAATGAAAGGGTAGTAGACTAGTGTGTAATCAAATGTGGAAATATGATTTAAGGATGATTTATAAACAGTCACCTAAGCCATTGAGGTGAAATTGCATCAAAAAAAGATTGAAAAAGTCATCATATTGTGTTTGGGTGAATGCATCTTGAACCTAATGTTGTTTCATGTGCAAGTGCCACATAGAACAGGACCACCTACCTTGAATAGGTGAGTGGAGAGTGACACAAAGGAGTATCATTCGCACCAATCATCTACTTTTGTGTTCCATAGGTCAACCTAGGAGACTCGTAATTGCAAATTCATATTAGAACAAAAACATAAAAAGGAGTAATATTTTACATAGAGGAGGTAGACCATTCAAGGACCAAATATTATTGGCATATGTTTTTCCTTTGTTATAGAACTACATATTTATAACTGAGCTATAATAAATGTTATCTAGAAATTCAGAAGAAAATTTTAGTTTTAGTAAAGGAATAAATTTTTATACGTTACATTCACATGAATTTCACTAATGAAGAAGTGGTTCTTTTTGTATAAGTGAATATGTCTTTTAGGTTAGTTGACGGTAAATGAAACAGGTCGAGGCACACAAAAAAGTTTAGGTCTATGCAATCATGTTCTCATTACAATCCTTGTAAATTCGTGAAAATTTCATGTTTATTCAATATGTTTGAGGGAATATATGATTCTTTGACCCCATTCATTAGTTTTCATAACCTTGTTTGTATTCATCTTTATGTTTTCATAACCTTATGTGCATAGTGAATGGTTGAAGATAACCAGTTATCTGCACTTTGAAGATTGGTTTCACGGATTTGATGCCCGAATGCATCAGTAAGCGTTCTGCTCGTTACTTTTGCTTTTAAGATGTTGGCGTGTGGCTCGTAGGTTGCCTACATTGAAAAAGTAGAAAATGTTTGATTGTGATGGATGATGTCACCGTCTTCGTGTTGTTTTGCAAGGGGATTGTGAAGTTATGCCTTAATAGAAAAACATCCACTTGATTAAAAGTTTCGCAACGGATCAGTAAGCGATGATAGCCGTTGCTGCTGTCCTCCTGCTGTCCTTAACGGGCCGTGCCCCCTCTCCCCAGTGGATCCCTGATGCGCACCAGTGACCGGGCCGTCCAGTGGGCGGCTTGGCACGTGATCACGCGCAGCAGCGGCGTCCGCCGCCCCTGCTCCAGCCGTTCTCGCCGCTGCTTGTCACGGTCCCCCGCGCTGCATCGAAATCGAGCGGTGTCGGCGCCCCAAACGGTCCCCTTTGAGACGTCGGGTCGCGGACGTCGTCGGTGCGCCGGATCGCGCCGCAACGATCATGGGAGGCAAAACGGCAGCCAACGCAGCGTTTGGCCTTGGAAGAGTCTCTCGCGCATCGATTCCGACATCGGGGCAGTCGTGTACTTTTCGGGGCATCGAAGTCCTAATCCGCGTCAGGGTGCCGCAGCCGAGTGTCGCAATGCGTCTTCTAACTATGGAGACTTAAGCCGCGTCAGCAGTCGGAATGGGCTCAAGGCCAAGTCCTCGGAGACGTGGATTGGAGCTTTTGCAAGAGAAATCCAACTCCGCAAACCCGGCGAGTAACAGAATGAAAAACAGAGAGAGTTGAAATTGCGAACTTGACGGTTTGCAATAGAGTTCTCGCCACAAAGAATACCCTCTACGAACAGAAGAAAGAACCATACACTGCCGTTCAACGGTCAGAAAGCAACAGAATGAGCCGCGCCAGCCCGCCTTACAAATGAGGTCCAAAAAAGCATTTTTAAAAACGACAAGACAAGCAATTTAGCGAAACACAGATCTTAATCTGAAGCAAAAATGATCGAAAACA
Organism: Penium margaritaceum; assembly: GCA_023375785.1. Classification (NCBI taxonomy): domain Eukaryota; kingdom Viridiplantae; phylum Streptophyta; class Zygnematophyceae; order Desmidiales; family Peniaceae; genus Penium; species Penium margaritaceum. Next base: position 947 of record SZWC01011112.1, on the reverse strand, counting down.
AGAAAAAAAGTGCATTTGAATCAAATCAATGGGTAAATATATTATTATAAAGTAAAAAATTCAATGCATAACAATTTTTATCATAATTTTGAATCATCATGCATAGTTCAAATAGATTAGATTTTCCTTTAACATAGACACAAGGATGGAATTCATGAAATCGATTTTAACTCGAAGAATATAAATATATTCTACCAAAGGTTGCAACGAAGAAGAAATAAAACATTCCAAATAATAGCGAATGAATACACAAAGAACGAATTTGTTCTTTGATATGTCAAATTCGATTGGTCTCTCATTTTATTTAATAATATAAATATGAAATATTTCAACATGATTTCTTCATCTATCCTCACTAAGTACTAAAATATGGAAAATATGTGGATTTAAACATTACTAAATGGGTGAATCAAGTGAAAGAGATACATTAATTTCTTAAATAGTAATAATAAGTACATGCTTCTGATTAACATCATGAAATTAATCCATAAAAATAAAAATAGAATTGTTTCAACGAATTTCGAAAATCTTTTGATATTTATATCCAAAATTATATCTACATATAAATTTATTTCTATTTTTTTGAACCTTCAGCCATGTATACAATTTAAATTTATATCTTTATCTATATCATATATATATCTTATGCTATAGATGTAGATATACACATGGATATGGATATAGATATAACCATAGAAATAGATATAGATATAGATATATATATTTAGCTATATATATTGATATAGATATATAGTAAATGTAGACATAAATATAAAATTAGTTCTATATATGTATAAAATTAGGTATAGATGTATATATCGATATAAATATAAATATAGATATAGATATAGATATAGATATAAATATAGATATAGATATAGATATAGATATAGATATAGATATAGATATAGATATAGATATAGATATAGATATAGATATAGATATAG
>SZWC01011111.1:68004-95009 GCA_023375785.1 Penium margaritaceum | reverse complement strand
TACTCCTGCCTGGTTCTGCTGCTGCTGCTGTTGCTGACGCTGCTGTGACTGCTGTTGTTGCTGCTGTGGAGACGTCTGCTTTTGCTGCTGCTGCTGCTGCTGCTCCTTCTGGTCCCTCTTGAGTTTGAAACACTCCTTCTTGTAGTGTCCCTCTTTCTGGCAGTAGTGGCATTTACCTTGCTTCTTGCCTCTTTGCTGCCCAGACTGCTGCTGCTGGTTGCGTGAGCTTGTGGCTACAAAAGCTGCTTCACTGCTGCCGCCGCCATTGCGCTTTGCTGCATTGCGACGCAATTCCACCTGCACCAGGTGTGTGCAGATGAAATCGAGGTCGAGAGTTGGCTGGCACTCCAGCGTCTCTCGCACTGTGTCGTAGCTGGTTGGGAGTCCCCTCAGCAAGAGGAGGATGAAGCGCGTCTCTTCCACAGGGTTGCCGGCCGCTCTCAGCTGCTTCGCCAGCTCCTTAGCCCTGTCCAGATACGCCTCCATCCCTTCACCACCCTGCATTTTCAGCGCCATCATCTTTTCCTCCAAAAGCATGAGCCTGTGGACCTGAAATTGACCCGGATGGCTCCCTTTTTAACAGAAGTCTGACATGTCCACAGGAACAAGTTCCAGGAAAGTACCAGATGCCTGCTCTGATCGCCAATCCGACTTCATCATTGGAAAGATCATGTGGCAAAATGTCTACGGTCCAAGTTTGAGGCCGATCCAACGGTCGGATTGGGAGATATGAATCTTCGAAGTTTCGGGGGTCATGGACCGTCGATGTCTGGGTGGGCATGGGTGATGGCCTCATGCCTTAGCCTGAGAAAAGAAAAAGGCAAGAGGTCCAGGGTCAAGACCTGATGGGAGAAATATCCAAAAACGTCCTTGGTCTTAGGATTGCCTTGTCAGACTGTGCTGACTAGGATAAAGGTACCTCTCGTTACTTTCTAGGTGAGGTGAGATCCTTGTGTGCTAGCCATGGACACATGGCGATTCTCCATGGGTTTGTGGGTGATGTGACCACTAGGAGTGTGCCATGAGAGCATTCTCTAGCTCTCTAGGTCGTGTGTGAGTGGTCAGCCTCATTGCTAGGCTGATTTCCTCCCTTGTGAGAGATTATGGATTCTAGTGTGTGAGCCTTAGCCTCCATGGCTAAGTGGTGTGGCTTGTGAGAGGGCTGACTTGCCCAAGCTCTAGCTCTATATGTACTCCATCATTTTGAGTGATTGAACAACCATTCTTCAGCACAAGTGATGCCCTTCCAATCACACATGCTCGCTGCTCCAAGGCTCCCTCTCTCTTCCATTTCCAACAACTTCGCCATGAACAGGCGGTCGCACACCTCCTTGGCGACGTTCATGTTGCCAAAATGGCGCACGCTATTCTGGTTCTGCTGCTGCTACTGCTTCTGGCGTTGCTGTGACTGCTGTTGCTGTTGCTGTGGAGATTCCTGCTTTTGCTGCTATTGCTGCTGCTCCTTCTGGTCCCTCTTGAACTTAAAGCACTCTTTCTTGTAGTGCCCCTCTTTGTGGCAATAGTGGTTCTTGCCCTTCTTCTTGCCTCACTGCTTCCTGGACTGCTGCTACTGCTGGTTGCGTGAGCCATGAAAGCTGCTTCATTGCTGCTGCTGCCGCCATTGCGCTTTGCTGCATTGTGACGCAGTTCCACCTATACCAAGTGCATGCAGATGAAGTCGAGGTGGAGAGTCGGCTGGCACTCCAACGTCTCTCGCACCGTGTCGTAGCTGGTTGGGAGTCCCCTCAGTAAGAGGAGGATGAAGCGCGTCTCTTCTACAGGGTTGCCGGCCGCTCTCAACTGCTTCGCTAGCTCCTTTGCCCTGTCCAGATACGCCTCCATCCCTTCACCACCCTGCATTTTCAATGCCATCATCTTCTCCTCCAAAAGCATGAGGAATGCAAGATCCTTGCTGTCATACTTCTTGCACAACGTGTCCCATCCCTCCTTTGCAGTAGCCTTGTCACTCACGTACTGAAGATGCGGGTTGGAGATGGTGTTGACAAGCAGCCTGTCGGCCTGCCTATCCTTCTTCTTCCACTCCTCATATGCCGCTGCTGATGTTGTAGATGAACTTGCATCTGCTGCACCTTTCTGCGGCATTTTCCCCGACACCACCTCTGCTGCAGTGATACCTTTTGCCTGTGGAGGCGGAGCGCGCTCGTCGCCGCTCACCACCTCCCACAAGCCCCTCTCCTCCAAAAGGAGGCGGGTACGAATCTTCCAAAACGTTAAGTTGGCGCGTCCTTCAAGCCTCTACAAGGGCTGGGCTGCTGTTACCACGCCCGGTGCTGCTCAGTGCTTCCCTTGAGTGGCAGCGCTACCCCTGCTTCTACTGCTACTTCAGCCATAAATCTATCTGGCAGAAAATGGACTGTGGAGGCTAGAAGACTCAGAATTTTGAAAAACTAAGCCCACCACTGGAAAATTTAGCCCAAGAAATTTCAGATCAATCCATAAAACAAGGTCATCAACAGGGTATTTTCAAAGGTTTACCCTTTTGAAAACAGGGTATGCTTCTATTCCTACTCCAGCTCACACCAGCCAGCTTGTAAACGACATTTCTCCCAAACATACCGATGGCATGCAAATATTTTTGCACCAGGGAAAAGCTTATAACAAATACTTCAATTTGTATGTGCTATTGGGAAAGGAGCCATCCGGCGCAGTTTCAGGTCCACAGGGGCAAGTTCCAAGACAGAACTAGATGCTTGCTTCTATCGTCAATCCAACTTCGCCATTGGATAGATCAGGTAGCAAAATGTCTACAGTCCAAGTTTGAGTCTGATCCAATAGTCGGATTGAGAGATGAATTTTCGAAGTATTCGAGGTCATCGACCGTTGATATCTGGTTGACCATGGGCGATGGCTCCATGCCTTAGCCTGAGAAATGAAAAAGGCAAGAGATCCAGGGTCAAGACCAGATGGGAGAAATTTCCAAAAAGATCCTAGATTCTTGGGTTGCCTTGTCAAACTGTACTGACTAGGAAAATGGTACCTCCACTTACTTTTTAGGTGAGGTGAGATCCTTGTGTGCTAGCCATGGACATATGGCGATTCTCCATAGGATTGTGGATTATGTGACCATTAGGAGTGTGCCATGAGAGCATTCTCTAGCTCTCTAGGTCGTGTGTGAGTGGTCAGCCTGATTGCTAGGCTGATTTCCTCCCTTGTGTGAGATTATGGACTGTAGTGTGTGAGCCTTAGCCTCCATGACTAAGTGGTGTGGCTTTTGAGAGGGTTGATTTGTCCAAGCTCTAACTCTATATGTACTCCATCATTTTGAGTGATTCAAAAACCATTCATCAGCACAAGTGATGCCCTTCCAGTCCCACATGCTCGCTTCTCCAAGGCTCCCTCTCTCCTCCAAATCCAATATTTGGTATCAGAGCAAAGTTTTGCCACTTTCAGCCAGTACAAGCTGTCACTTTGAGAGTTACGGGTTGGGGTGAAACCTTCACCAGATTTGACACTCGACCACTAGATCTTCATTTTCAAAAGACACGCCTTCCAACAGGCGCAAGATCATGAAGATCCAACGGTCGGATTGAGAGTTATGCTAAAAACGAGGTCGGCCAGGGCTACACTCTTCTCTATGAGTAAGACTGTCTCCTTGTGATGACCATAACTCTCTTGTTTCTTTGTCAAATTTAAAAAGCGGCACATGCGAATATTAGCATGTAACCTAAGCTTTCAATTAGTGCAAAAATATTTGCATTCCATTGAGTCCTTTGGGAGAAACACAATTTACAAGCTGGCTGGTCTGAGTTGGAGTAGGAGCAGAAGCATACCCTGTTTTCAAGAGTACATATCTTTCGAAATCCCCTTTTGATGACCCTGTTTTATGGGTCGATCTGAAAATTTTTGACGTCAATTTTCCAGTCGTGGGCTCCATTGATCCAAATTCCTAGTGTGCTGGCATCTATAGTCCATTTTCTGTCTGACAGATTTCTGGCAGAAGCAACAGTAGAAGCGGGGGTAGCGCCGCCATCCAAGGGCAGCGCTGAGCATCACCAAGGCTCAAGATGGCAGCAGCTGGCGTTATGACAGCAGCCCAGCCTTTGGAGAGGCCGCAGGGACGCGCCAACTTCACGTTTTGGAAGATTTGTACTCGCATCCTTTTGGAGGAGAGGGGCTTGTGGGAGGTGGTGAGCAGCGACGAGCCGGCTCCAGTTCCAAAGGCAAAAGGCATCACCGCAGCGCAGGTGGTGGCGGGGAAGACGCCGCAAAAGGGTGTAGCTGATGCGGGTTCTTCTGCAGCTGTACCAGTGGCATATGAGGAGTGGAAGAAGAAGGACAGGTAGGCCTATAGGTTGCTTGTCACCAAGGTAACCGCTTCCGGAAGGGAGCCTGTTGGGAGGGATTTTCTGCCTGGACCATTTAAAAAACCAAAAAAAAAAAATAGGTTGCTTGTCAACACCATCTCCAATCCGTATCTTTGGTACGTGAGTGACAAGGCTAGTGCAAAGGAGGGGTGGGACACGTTGTGCAAGAAGTATGAGAGCAAGGATCCTGCATTCCTCATGCTTTTGGAGGAAAAGATGATGGCGCTGAAAATGCAGGGTGGTAAAGGGACTGAGGCGTATCTGGACAGGGCAAAGGAGCTGGCGAAGCAACTGAGAGCGGGCGGCAACCCTGTGGAAGAGACGCGTTTCATCCTCCTCTTGCTAAGGGGACTCCCAACCAGCTACGACACAGTGCAAGAGACGCTGGAGTGCCAATCAACTCTCGACCTCGACTTCATCTGCACACACCTGGTGCAGGTCGAATTGCATCGCAATGTACCAAAACGCAATGGCAGCGGCAGCAGTGAAGCAGCTTTTGTAGCCACGAGCTCACGCAACCAGCAGCAGCAGCAATCTGGACAGTAGAAAGGCAGAAAGAAAGGCAAATGCCACTACTGCCAGAAAGAGGGACACTACAAAAAAGAGTATTTCAAGCTCAAGAGGGACCAGAAGGAGCAGCAGCAGCAGCAGTCATCGCAGCAGCACAGCAAAAGCAGCAGCAGCAGTAGCAGCAGTCAAAGTAGCGTCAGTAGCAGCAGCAGCAGCAGCAAAACCAGGCTGGTGTGCGCCACTTTGGCAACATGAATGTGGCCAAGGAGGTTCGCGACCGTCTCTTCATGGCAAAGTCTGACATGTCGTAAGTGGAGAAGGCGGATCTTGCATAGTACAAGGACTCAGGATGTACCAATAGCCTCAGATATCACAAGGAGTGGTTTATGCAGCTGCTGTCTATCCCTCCTCGTCCTATCCCGATGGGTGATTATCGGATGGTGTATGCTGAGGGGATTGGGATAATGGAGATGTGGTTGGGACTCCACGTGGCATTGAAGTGGGAGTGTTCAATGGCGTACTTTATGTACCTGATGCTGCATTCAACCTCCTCTCAGTCTCCTCTCTTAAAAACACAGGACTACGCGTTGTCATCAATGATGACTATGGCTACATCCTCAACAAGGATACAGGAGAGGAGTTGGCCAGGTCGGTCAAGGAGGGCAACATGTACCGCCTGCTTGGGGCGACCAAGATCCCGCGTGAGCCGAGTCGTGCAGCAGTCGTGCAGGCGACAGATGGCGAGATCTGGCATGGGCGCTACTGCCACATCGGCATGCGCGCCTTGCAGCAGCTTCAAGCAAAGCAGATGATGCGTGACCTGCCTACCATCTCCAACTTTGAGCAGCAGTTATGCATCCGCTGTTTGGAGGGGAAGCAGCACCGCGAGGCATTCTCTTGAGCAGGGGAGCATGGACAGGAAGTCTTGGAGCTGGTCCTCATGGATTTGAATCGATGCAGACCCAGAGCGCTGGAGGCTCTAGGTATTTCCTGACCTTCATTGATGATTTCAGTCGTTACACTGCTGTGTACTTCTTTCCTACCAAGGACTAGTGCTTTGACAGGTTCAAGGAGTTCAAGGCCATGGTGGAGAACCAGACGCGCAAGAAGATCAAGGCACTACGCAGCGACCGCGGTGGACAGTACCTGAGCAAGGAATTCCAGGACTACCTCGCAGTAGCTGGCATCAAGGCGCAGCATACCGCGCCGTACTCGCCACAAAACGGTGTAGCACAACGCGCCAACCGTACCATTGTGGAGTCGGCGCGCTCCATGGTACACGCGGCTCGGCTGAGTTACGACTATTGGGCTGAAGGCGTGGGCACTGCGGTCTATATCAAGAACTGTAGTCCAACTAAGGCGCTGGAGCAGATAATGCCGTACGAGGCGTAGTTCAGCAAGAAACCGAGCGTGGGTCATCTCGGAGCATTTTTGAGCCTGGCGCACATGCACGTGCAAAGAGAAGCAGCAAAAATGAGACGCAAAGAGTGCGCAGATGCTGATGATTGGCTACGACGTGGCAAGCAAGGCCTATCGTCTCTACGAGAGGGATACAAGCCACGTCATCATCCCCAGAGATGTCGTCTTCAACGAGAGCAACGTCATTGGCACCAACATTGTCTGTGAAGACGTAGCTAAACCAGCAGCTGACAAGAAAGTGGGAGCAGAAATCCTTCCTGACCCTGTCTCTCTGGATCCTTCCTCTACTGTGACAGTGGGAGAATCACTCTAGTTTCCCATGTCTGATGTAGCAGATACAGCAGCCTCATCGGCAGAAGAAGAGGAGGGAGAAGTAGCACCACCAGCAGCAGTAGTTGTGCGAGGAGCACCGCGCTAGCCGCCCGCTAACGCTCCAGCACCAGGTCGCAAGTACGCTTTTAGAATGCGTTACAAGCCTGGTGAGCGCGGCCATTTCTGGATGCTGCAGAATCCAGAACAGATGAACGTCGTAGTTGTAACACATTCAGATGAGCCAACGTCATACAAGGAGGCCATGGCTGCACTGGATGTAGCAGATTGGGCGCAAGCCGTGCAGCAAGACATACAGTTGCACCAGGACAACGGCACATGGGAGCTGACTGAGCGTCCACCTGGACGTAAGGTGATCAAGTACAAGGGTGTTCAAGAAGAAGCGGGGAGCAGATGGTAACCTAGAAAAGTACAAGGCAAGGCTGGTCGCCAAGGGCTACTCGCAGCAGGAGGGCATCGACTACACAGAAACTTTTGCGCCTGTTGCAAAGTTTGCCTCTGTGCGCACGCTTCTTTCTAATGCAACAGCTGAGGACTTCGAGGTTCACCACATGGATGTCAAGACGGCATTCTTGAATGGTGACTTGGAGGAGGAGATCTACATGGAGCAGCCGGAGGGGTACGTCATGGATGGCCAGGAGCACCTGGTTTGCAAGCTGTATAAGTCGCTGTATGGCCTCAAGCAAGCGTCGCGTGCTTGGAACCAGAAGTTGGATGCGGCGTTGCAGTGCATGGGGTTGGAACGCAGTGAGTGTGACTATAGCGTCTATCACTGGTAGCATGGTCATGAGGTGCTCATCATCATCATCTATGTGGATGACATGCTCCTCCTTTCTAATAGCATGTCTGTACTGCAGGAGTTCAAGGAAGCCGTGCAGGAGCGCTTCCAGATGTCTGATCTCGGTGAGGCATCATACTTCCTCGGTATCCAGATCACGCGTGACCGCAAGTCACGCTCTCTTTCGCTGTAGTAGAGTCGCTATATCAAGGATGGTTTGCAGCGGTTTGGCATGGCAGAGGCAAAACCCATCGGCACGCCGCTCGAGATGCGGCAGTACCTCGTGAGCTTCAATGGAGAAGAAAATGCAGCTGAGCGGCAGAGATACCAGAGCACCGTCGGCAGCCTCATGTACCTGATGGTGGCAACCAGGCCGGACCTCGCACAGGCTCTTAGCGCTATGAGCCTGTACATGGCTAATACCAGACCGGAGCACTAGAAGGCAGTGAAGCGGATCTTCCCCTACGTTGCTGGAACCTTTAACGTCGGCATCACCTACAACGGCAACGACAACATCATCGGCTACTCAGATGCAGATTGGGCTTCAAATCCTGAGGCTTGCAAGTCCATCTCTGGACATGTATTCCTCATGAATGGTGGGGCCATCAGCTGGTGCAGCAAGCGGCAGGTGGTCGTGGCCACCTCGAGCACAGAACTTGAGTACGTCTCTCTCAGTTTTAGGGCCAAGGAAGCAGTTTGGCCTAGCGTCTCATGGCAGAGATGAGTCGGAGGGCAGCAGTTCCAGTTCCTGTGCGCGTTGACAACCAGAGCGAAACTGCTCTCGCCAAGAATCCTGAGCACCATGCACGCACCAAGCACATTGACATCGCATGACACTTCATCAGGCACATGGTGTAGGAGGGTGCTATCAAGCTGGAGTTTACTCCAACCAGCAAGCAGGTTGCTGATTTCTTCACCAAGCCAGTGACCCGTGAGAAGCAGTAGTTCTGCATGAAGTCATGTGGACTCAGCCCACTCTGACTGCGGCAAAGTGGGAGATTCTTGGAAAAAGAAGCCATCTGGCTCAGTTTCAGGTCCACAGGAGCAAGCTGTAGGAAAGTACCAGATGCCTACTCCGATCGTCAATCCGACTTCCACATTGGAAAGATCAGATGGCAAAATACCTACGGTTCAAGTTTGAGGCCGATCCAACAGTCGGATTGGGAGATATGAATTTTCGTAGTTTTCAGGGTCATCGACCGTCGATGTCTGGGTGGGCATGGGTGATGGCTCCATGCCTTAGCGTGAGAAAAGAAAATGGCAAGAGGTCCAGGGTCAAAACCTGATGGGAGAAATGTCCAAAAAGGTCCTTGGTCTTAGATTGCCTTGTCAGAGTGTACTGACTAGGATAAAGGTACCTCTCCTTACCTTTTAGGTGAGGTGAGATCCTTGTGTGCTAGCCATGGACACATGGCAAATGTCCATGGAGTTGTGGGTGATGTGACCACTAGGAGTGTGCCATGAGAGCATTCTCTAGCTCTCTAGGTCGTGTGTGAGTGGTCAGCCTGATTGTTAGGCTGATTTCCTCCCTTGTGTGAGATTATGGACTCAACTGTGTGAGCCTTAGCCTCCATGGCTAAGTGGTGTGGCATGTGAGAGGGCTGACCTGCCCAAGCTCTAGCTCTATATGTACTCCATCATTTTGAGTGATTCAACAACCATTCTTCAGCACAGGTGATGCCCTTTCAGTCCCACATGCTCGCTGCTCCAAGGCTCCCTCTCTCCTCCAGATCCAACAATTGCTTTGGGTGATGATCGGGTCGTGTATGCTGAGAGGATTGCGATTGTAGAGATGTGATTGGAGACCCCGTGTGGCATTGAAGTGGGAGTATTCCATGGCATGTTGTATTTGTCTGACGTTGCCTTCAACCTTCTCTCAGTGTCCTCTCTCACCAACACAGGACTACGCGTCGTCTTTGACGATGACTATGGCTACATCCTCGACAAGGACACAGAGAGGAGTCGGCCAAGTCAGTGAAAGAAGGCGATATGTACCGCCTGCTGGGGGCGACCAAGATCCCACGCGAGTAGAGCCTTGCAGCAGTGGCACAGGCTACAGATGGCAAAATCTGGCATGTGCGCTACGGCCACATCAGTATGCGTGCCTTACAGCAACTTCGAACAATGCAGATGGTGTGTGATTTGCCCACCATCTCTAACTTTGAGCAACCGTTGTGCATCGGCAGTTTGGAGGGGAAGCATCATTGCGAGGCGTTCTCTGGAGCAGGAGAGCGCGCAAAGGAGGTGCTGGAGCTGGTCCATACAGACTTGTGTGGCGCAATGCAGACCCAGAGCTTTGGAGGCTCTAGGTTTTATCCGTTGATGATTTCAGCCGTTACACTGCTGTGTACTTCCTTTCCTCCAAGGACCAGTGCTTTGAAAGGTTCAAGGAGTTCAAGGCAATGGTGGAGAACCAGACTGGCAAGAAAATGAAGGCGTTGTGCAGCGACCGCAGTGGAGAGTACTAGGACTACCTCGCAGCAGCAGGCATCAAGGCGCAACGTACCGCGCCATACTCACCAACTGCACCATCGTTGAGTCGGTGTGCACCATGCTGCACGCGGCTCGGCTCACCTACGACTTTTGGACGGAAGCAGTAAGCATTGCGATGTACATCAAGAACCGTAGTCCAACCAAGGTCCTTAAGCAGATGACGCCGTACGAGGCGTGGTCCGGCAAGAAGCCAAACGTCGGTCATCTTCGCATGTTGGGCAGCTTGGCGCACATGTACGTGCCAAAGGAGAAGCGGCAAAAGTGGGACACGAAGAGCGCGCAGATGCTGATGATTAGCTACGACCTTGCAAGCAAGGTATATCGCCTCTACAAGAGGGATACAGGCCACGTTATCATCTGTAGGGATGTCGTCTTCAGCGAGAGCAACGTCATCGGCACCTACATTGTCTGTGAAGAGGCAGCAGAAGCAGCAGCTAACCAGGCAGTGGGAGCAGATATCCTTCTTGACCCAGTCTCTCCTGATCCTTCCTCCACTGTGATAATGGGAGAACCAATCTACTCTCCCATGCCTGATGTAGCAGATACAGCGGCCTCATCGGCAGAAGGAGAGGAAGAAGATGCATCACCATCAACAGGAGCGGTTTGCCGGCAGCACTGCGTCAGCCGCCTCCTAACGCTCTAGTACCGTATCCGAGGTACTCTCTCAGGGTGCGCTACAAGCCTGGTGAGCGCGGGCATTTCTGGATGCTCTAGAAACCACCCCGGATGAACGTTGCACTTACAACAAACTCTGATGAGCCGACATCGTACAAGGAGGCCATGGCGTCACCAGATGCGGCACATTGGGCGCAAGCTGTGCAGCAAGAGATACAGTCGCAACTCGACAACGATACGTGGGAGCTGACTGAGCGTTGTTGGATCTGGTGGAGAGAGGGAGCCTTGGAGCAGCAAGCATGTAAGACTGGAACGGCATCATTTGTGCTGAAGAATGGTTGTTCAATCACTCAAAATGATGGAGTACATATAGAGCTAGAGCTTGGGTAAGTCAACTCTCTCACAAGCCACACCACTTAGCCATGGAGGCTAAGGCTCACACACAAGAGTCCATAATCTCACACAAGGGAGGAAATCAGCCTAGCAATGAGGCTGACCACTCACACACGACCTAGAGAGCTAGAGAATGCTCTCATGGCACACTCCTAGTGGTCACATAACCCACAAACCCATGGAGAATGGCCATGTATCCATGGCTAGCATACAAGGATCTCACCTCACCTAAATAGTAAGGAGAGGTACCTTTATCCTAGTCAGCACACTCTGACAAGGCAATCCTAAGACCAAGGACCTTTTTGGATGTTTCTCCCATCAGGTCTTGACCCTGGACCTATTGCCTTTTTCTTTTCTCAGGCTTAGGCATGGAGCCATCACCCATGCCCACCCAGACATCGACGGTCCATGACCCCTCAAAACTTTGAAAATTCATATCTCCTAATCCGACCGTTGGATCGGCGTCAAACTTGGACCGTATACATTTTGACACCAGATCTTTCCAATAATAGGGTCGGATCCACGATTGGACGATGTATCTGTTACTTTCCTGGAACTTGCTCTTGTGGACCTGAAACTGAGCCGGATGGGTCCTTTTCCAACAATCTACTACTTTGCCGTAGTAAGAGTGGGCTAAGTCCACATGCCTTCATACAGAACTGCTGCTTCTCACGGGAACCTGGCTTGGTACAAAAATCAGCGACCTGCTTGCTCGTTGGAGTAAACTCCAACTTGATAGTACCCTCTTGCACCATGTACCTTATGAAGTGAGATGCGATGTCAATGTGTTTGGTACGTGTATGGTGCTCAGGATTCTTGGCGAGTGCGATTGCGCTCTGGTTGTCGACGCACACAAGAATTCGAATTGCTGTACTCCCACTCATCTCTGCCATGAGACGCTGGAGCCAAACTGCTTCCTTGGCTCCAAAGCTGAGAGATACATACTTAGCTTCTATACTCGAGGTGGCCACGACCACCTGCCGCTTGCTGCACCAGTTGATGGGACCTCCATTCATGAGAAATACATGTCCTGAGATGGACTTGCGGGTCTCAGGATTTGAAGCCCAATCTGCATCTGTGTAGCCGATGATGATGTTGTCGTCGCCGATGTAGGTGATGCTAACGTTGATGGTTCGAGCAAGGTAGCGGAAGATCCGCTTCACTGCCTTCTGGTGCTCCAGTTCGGGATTAGCCATGTGCTCGCTCACAGCGCTCACAGCCTGTGCGAGGTCCGGCCTGGTTGCCACCATCAGGTACATGAGACTGCCAACGGCGCTCTGGTACTTCTGCCGCTCGGCTGCATTTGCTTCTCCATTAAAGCTCATGTGTTGAAAAGGGAGCCATGCGGCTCAATTTCAGGTCCACAGGAGCAAGTTCCAGGAAAGTACCAGATACGTGCTCCGATTGCCAATCCAACTTCACCATTGGAAAGATCATGTCGCAAAATATCTACGGTCCAAGTTTGAGGCCGATCCAACGGTCGGATTGGGAGATATGAATTTTCGAACTTTCGGGGGTCATGGACCGTCGATGTGTGGGTGGGCATGGGTGATGGCTCCATCCCTTAGCCTGAGAAAAGAAAAAGGCAAGAGGTCCAGGGTCAAGACCTGATGGGAGAAATATCCAAAAAGGTCCTTGGTCTAAGGGATTGCCTTGTCAGAGTGTGCTGACTAGGATAAAGGTACCTCTCCTTACTTTTTAGGTGAGGTGAGATCCTTGTGTGCTAGCCATGGACACATGGCGATTCTCCATGGGTTTGTGGGTTATGTGACCACTAGGAGTGTGCCATGAGAGCATTTTCTAGCTGTCTAGGTCGTGTGTGAGTAGTCAGCCTGATTGCTAGGCTGATTTCCTCCCTTGTGTGAGATTATGGACTCTAGTGTGTGAGCCTTAGCCTCCATGGCTAAGTGGTGTGGCTTGTGAGAGGGCTGACTTGCACAAGCTCTAGCTCTATATGTACTCCATCATTTTGAGTGATTGAACAACCATTCTTCAGCACAAGTGATGCCCTTCCAATCACACATGCTCGCTGCTCCAAGGCTCCCTTTCTCCTCCATTTCCAACATCATGAGGTACTGCCGCGTCTGTAGCGGCGTGCCGATGCCATGCCAAACCGCTGCAAAACATCCTTGATATAGTGGCTCTACTGCAGCGAGAGAGAGCGTGACTTGCGGTCACGCGTGATCTGGATACCGAGGAAGTATGATACCTCCCTGAGATTTGACATCTGGAAGCACTCCTGCATTGCTTCCTTGAACTCCTGTAGTGCACACATGCTATTGGAAAGGAGGAGCATGTCATCCACATAGACAATGATGATGAGGATCTCATGCTCATGCTGCCAGTGATACACGCTGTAGTCACACTCGCTGCGCTCAAACCCCATGCACTGCAACGCCGCATCCAACTTCTGGTTCCAAGCACGCAACGCTTGCTTGAGGCCATATAGTGACTTCTGCAGCTTGCAAACCAGGTGCTCCTGGCCATCCATGACGAACCCCTCCGGCTGCTCCATGTAGATCTCCTCCTCAAAGTCACCATTCAAGAATGCCGTCTTGAACATCCATGTGGTGAACCTCAAAGTCCTCAGCTGCTGCATAAGAGAGGAGCGTGCACACAGAGGCAAACTTTGCAACAGGGGCAAAAGTTTCTGTGTAGTCGATGCCCTCCTGCTGCGAGTAGCCCTTGGCGACTAGCCTCGCCTTGTACTTTTCCAGATTACCATCTGCTACCCGCTTCTTCTTGAATACCCACTTGCACTTGATCACCTTACGTCCAGGTGGATGCTCAGTCAGCTCCCATGTGCCGTTGTCCAGCTGCGACCGTATCTCTTGCTGTACGGTTTGCGCCCAATCTGCTGCATCCGGTGCAGCCATGACCTCCTTGTATGACGTTGGCTCATCTGAATCTGCTACAGCTGCAACGTTCATCTGTTCTGGTTTCTGCAGCATCCAGAAATGGCCGCTCTTACCAGGCTTGTAACTTACCCTAAGAGGGTACCTGCGACCTGGTGCTGGAGCGTTAGCGGGCGGCTGGTGCGGTGCTGCTGGCACAACTGCTGCTGGTTGTAGTGCTCCATCTCCCTTCTCTGTTTCCGCCGATGAGGCTGTTGTATCTACTATATCAGACATGGGAGAGTAGAATGATTCTCCCACTGTCACAGTGGAGGAAGGATCGGGAGAGATTGGGTCAGGAAGGATTTCTGCTCCCACTGTCTCGTCAGCTGCTGGTTCTGCTGCCTCTTCACACACAATGTTGGTGCCAATGACGTCGCTTTCGTGGCCTGTATCCCTCTCGTAGAGGCGATAGGCCTTGCTTGCCACGTCGTAGCCAATCATCAGCATCTGCGCAGTCTTTGCATCCCATTTCCGCCGCTTCTCCTTGGGCACGTGCATGTACGCCAGCCTGCCAAATGCTGAGAGATGACCCACGCTCGGTTTCTTGCCGAACGAAGCCTCGTACGGCGTCATCTGCTCCAGGGCCTTAGTTGGCCAGCGGTTCTTGATGTAGACCGCAATGCTCACGCCTTCAGCCCAGAAGTCGTAGGTCAGCCGAGCCGCGTGCAACATGGAACGCGCCGACTCCACAATGGTACGGTTGGCGCGTACTACTACACCGTTGTGCTGCGCTGAGTACGGCGCGGTACGCGTCGCCTTGATGCTAGCTGCTGCGAGGTAGTCCTGGAACTCTTTGCTCAGGTACTCTCCACCGCAATCGTTGTGCAGCGCATTGATCTTCTTGCCAGTCTGGTTCTCCACCATGGCCTTGAAGTCCTTCAACCTGTCAAAGCATTGGTCCTTGGAAGGAAGGAAGTACATAGTAGTGTAACGGCTGAAGTCATCAATGAAGGTGAGGAAATACCTAGAGCCTCAAAAGCTCTGGGTCTGCATCAGTCCACACAAGTCCGTATAGACCAGCTCCAACACCTCCTTTGTAAGCTCCCCTGCTCCAGAGAACGCCTCTCGGTGCTGTTCCCTCAAAACAGCCGATGCACAACTGCCGCTCAAAGTTAGAGATGGTAGGCAGGTCACGCATCATCTGCTTTGCTTGAAGCTGCTGCAAGGCGCGCATGCCAATGTGGCCGTAGCGCACATGCCAGATCTCGCCATCTGTCGCCTGCACCATTGCTGCAAGACTCTGCTCATGCGGGATCTTGGTCACCCACAGCAGGTAGTACATGTGGCCCTCATCCACCTGTTCAACTCCTCTCCTGTATCCTTGTTGAGGATGTAGCCATGGTCATCATCGAAGATAACGCGCAGTCCTGTATTTGTAAGAGAGGAGACTGAGAGGAGGTTGAAAGCAGCATCAGGTACATATAGCACGCCATGGAAAACTCCCACTTCAATGCCACGCGAGGTCTCCAACCACATCTCCACAATCCCAATTTCCTCAGCATACACCACCCGATCATCACCCAAAGCAATCGGACGGGGGGGAATGGAGAGCACCTCCGTGAACCACTCCTTGTGGTGCGTCAGACTCTTGGTACACCCCGAGTCCTTGTACCATGCCAGATCCGCCTTTTCCTTCTACGACATGTCAGACTTCGCCATGAAGAGGCGGTCGCGCACCTCTTTGGCGACGTTCATGTTGCCAAAATGGCGCACGCTATTCTGGTTCTGCTGCTGCTGCTGCTACTGGCTTTGCTGTGACTGCTACTGCTTTTGCTGTGGAGATTGCTGCTTTTGCTGCTGCTGTTGCTGCTCCTTCTGGTCCCTCTTGAACTTGAAGTACTCTTTCTTGTAGTGCCCCTCTTTCTGGCAATAGTGGCACTTGCCCTTCTTCTTGCCTCTCTGCTGCCCGGACTGCTGCTGCTGCTGCTACTGGCTTTGCTGTGACTGCTACTGCTTTTGCTGTGGAGATTGCTGCTTTTGCTGCTGCTGTTGCTGCTCCTTCTGGTCCCTCTTGAACTTGAAGTACTCTTTCTTGTAGTGCCCCTCTTTCTGGCAATAGTGGCACTTGCCCTTCTTCTTGCCTCTCTGCTGCCCGGACTGCTGCTGCTGCTGGTTGCGTGAGCCCATGGCCATGAAAGCTGCTTTACTGCTGCTGCTGCCGCCATTGCGCTTTCCTGCATGCGACGCAGTTCTACCTGCACCAAGTGCGTGCAGATGAAGTCGAGGTCGAGAGTCGGCTGGCACTCGAATGTCTCTCGCACCGTGTCGTAGCTGGTTGGGAGTCCCCTCAATAAGAGGAGGATGAAGCGCGTCTCTTCCACAGGGTTGCCGACCGCTCTCAACTGCTTCGCCAGCTCCTTTGTCTTGTCCAGATACGCCTCCATCCCTTCACCACCCTGCATTTTCAACGCCATCATCTTCTCCTCCAAAAGCATGAGGAATGCAGGATCCTTGCTCTCATACTTCTTGCACAACGTGTCCCACCCCTCTTTTGCAGAAGTCTTGTCACTCACGTACTGAAGGTTGGAGATGGTGTTGACAAGCACCCTATAGGCCTGCCTTTCCTTCTTCTTCCACTCCTCATTTACCGCTGCTACGGTTGTAGATGAACTTGCATCTACTGCACCTTTCTGCGGCATCTTCCCCGCCACCAACTCTACTGCGGTGATGTATTTTGCCTGTGGAGGCGGAGTGCGCTCGTCGCCGCTCACCACCTCCCACAAGCCCCTCTCCTCCAAAAGGAGACGGGTATGGATCTTCCAAAACGTGAAGTTGGCATGTCCTTCCAGTCTCTCCAAGGGCTGGACTGCTGTTACCACGCCTGCCGCTGCCATTTTGAGCCTTGGTGATGCTCAGCGGTGCCCTTGAAAGGCGGCGCTATCCTTGGTTCTACTGTTGCTTTAGCCAGAAATCTGTCTGACAGAATATTGACTGTAGAGGCCAGCAGACTAGGAATTTGGAAAAACAAAGTGCACCACTGGAAACTTCAGCTCAAAACCTTTCAGATCGACCCATAAAGCAGGGTCATCAAGAAGGGATGTTTAGAGATATGCCCTTTTGAAAACAGGGTATGCTTCTGCTCTTACTCCAGCTCACACTAGCCAGCATGTAAACGGGGTTTCTCCCAAACGAATCAATGGAATGCAAATACTTTGGCATTAATGGAAAGCTTAGGAAAAATATTACAATTTGCATGTGCCACTTTTTAAATTTGACAAAGAAACAAGAGAGTTATGGTCATCACAAGGCGACAGTCTTACTCAGAGAGAAGAGTGTAGCCCTAGCCAACCTCGTTTTGAGGATAACACTCAATCAGACAGTTGGATCTTCGCTTTCTTGGATGTGTTGGAAAGCTTGTCCTTTGAACTTGAAGATCCGGTGGTCGATCGTCAAATTTGGTGAAGGTTTCACCCTAACCCGTCACTCTCAAAGTGACGTCCTGTACTGGCTGAAAGTGGCAGAACTTCGCTCTTATACCAAATGTTGGATCTGTGTTGGATCTGGAGGAGAAACGGAGCCTTGGAGCAGCGAGCATGTGTGATTGGAAGGGCATCACTTGTGCTGAAGAATGGTTATTCAATTGCTCAAAATGATGGAGTACATATAGTGCTAGAGCTTGGGCAAGTCAGCCCTCTCACAAGCCACACCACTTAGCCATGGAGGCTAAGGCTCACACACTAGAGTCCATAATCTCACACAAGGGGGGAAATCAGCCTAGCAATCAGGCTGACCACTCACACACGACCTAGAGAGCTAGAGAATGCTCTCATGGCACACTCCTAGTGGTCACATAACCCACAAACCCATGGAGAATCGCCATGTATCCATAGCTAGC
The DNA here is from genome assembly GCA_023375785.1 of Penium margaritaceum. NCBI lineage: Eukaryota > Viridiplantae > Streptophyta > Zygnematophyceae > Desmidiales > Peniaceae > Penium > Penium margaritaceum. The sequence continues at coordinate 77,414 of SZWC01011111.1, read as the reverse complement.
ACACAAGGATCTCACCTCACCTAAAAAGTAAGGAAAGGTACCTTTATCCTAGTCAGCACACTCTGACAAGGCAATCCTAAGACCAATGACCTTTTTGGATATTTTTCCCATGAGGTCTTGACCCTGGATCTCTTGCCCTTTTCTTTTCTCAGGCTAAGGCATGGAGCCATCACCCATGCCCACCCAGACATCGACGGTCCATGACCTCCAAAACTTCGAAAATTCATATCTCCCAATCCGACCGTTGGATCGGCCTCAAACTTGGACCGTAGAGATTTTGCCTTCAGATCTTTCCAATGATGAAGTCGGATTGGCGATCGGAGTAGGCATTTGGTACTTTCCTGGAACTTGCTCCTGTGGACCTGAAACAGAGCCAGATGGCTCCTTTCCCAACAATCTGCAGGCAAGAGGGAGCCTTGGAGCAGCGAGCATGTGGGATTGGAAGGGCATCACTTGTGCTGAAGAATGGTTGATCAATCACATAAAATAATGGAGTACATATAGAGCTAGAGCTTGGGCAAGTCAGCCCTCTCACAAGCCACACCACTTAGCCATGGAGGCTAAGGCTCAGACACTGAAGTCCATTATCTCAGAAAAGGGAGGAAATCAGCCTAGCAATCAGGCTGACCACTCACACACGACCTAGAGAGCTAGAGAATGCTCACAAACCCATGGAGAATCGCCATGTATCTATGGCTAGCACACAAGGATCTCACCTCACCTGAAAAGTAAGGAGAGGTACCTTTATCCTAGTCAGCACACTCTGTCAAGGCTATCCTATGACCAAGGACCTTTTTGGATATTTCTCCCATCAGGTCTTGACCTTGGACCTATTGCCTTTTTCTTTTCTCAGCCTAAGGCATGGAGCCATCACCCATGCTTATCCAGAAATCGACGGTCCATGACCCCTTAAACTTTGAAGACTCATATCTCCCAATCCGACCGTTGGATCGACCTCAAAGTTGGACTGTAGACATTTTGGCACCTGATCTTTCCAATGGTGAGGTCATATTGACAATCAGAGCAGGCATCTGGTACTTTCCTGGAACTTGCTCCTGTGGAGCTGAAATTGAGCCGGTTGGCTCCTTTCCCAACAAGCGTCCACCTGGATGTAAGGTTATCAAGTACAAGTGGGTGTTCAAGAAGAAGTGGGGACCAGATGGCAATCTGGAAAAACACAAAGCAAGGCTGGTCGCCAAGGGCTACTCGCAGGAAGAAGGCACCGACTACACGGAAACCTTTGCTCCTGTTGCAAAGTTTGCCTTTGTGCGTACGCTCCTTTCCTATGCAGCAGTAGAGGACTTTGAGGTCCACCACATGGACGTCAAGACGGCGTTCCTGACAGTGACCTGGAGGAGGAGATTTACATGGAGCAGCCAGAGGGGTTCGTCATGGATGGCCAAGAGCACTCGGTTTGCAAGCTGCAAAAGTCGCTATACGGCCTCAAGTTAGCGTTGTGTGCTTGGAACCAGAAGTTGGATGCGGCGTTGCAGTGCATGGGGTTTGAGCGCAGCGAGTGTGACTATAGCGTCTATCGCTAGTAGCATGGTCATGAGATGCTCATCATCATCGTCTATGTGGATGACATGCTCCTCCTTTGCAACATCATGTTTGCACTGCAGGAGTTCAAGGAGGCCATGCAAGAGCCCTTCGAGATGTTTGATCTCGGACAGGCATCATACTTCCTTCGTATCCAGATCACGCGTGACTGTAAATCACACTCTCTCTGACTACCGTAGAGCTTCTGCCTCAAGGATGTCTTGGAGCGGTTCGGCATGGTAGAGGCAAAATCCATCGGCACGCCGCTGGAGACGCGGCAGTACCTCGTGAGCTTCAACGGAGAAGCAAATGCAGCTGAGCGGCTGAAGTACCAGAGCGTCGTTGGCAGCCTCATGTACCTGATGGTTACAACCAGGCCGGACCTAGCACAGGCTGTTAGCGCTGTTAGCGAGAACATGGCAAATCCTGGACCTGAGCACCAGAAGGTAGTGAAGCTGGTCTTCTGCTACCTTGCTGGAACCATCAACATCAGCATCACCTACAATGGCAATGGCAACTGCATCATCGGCTACACAGACGCTGATTGGGCTTCAAACCCTGAGGACCGCAAGTCCATCTTTGGACATGTGTTCCTCATGAATGCTGGAGCCATCAGCTGGTGCAGTAAGCAAGAGGTGGTCGTGGCCACATCGAGTACGGAAGCTGAGTACGTCTCTCTTAGCTTTCGAGCCAAGGAAGCAGTTTGGCTTCAGCATCTAATGGCAGAGATGAGTGGGAGTGCAGCAGTTCCACTTCCTATATGCGTCGACAACCTGAGTGCAATCGCACTCGCCAAGAATCCTAAGCACCATGCACGCACCAAGCCCCTTGACATCAAATATCACTTCATCATGCACATGATACAGGAGGGTGCTATCAAGTTGGAGTTTACTCCAACTAGCAAGCAGGTCGCTGATTTCTGCCCCAAGCCAGTGATCCGTGAGAAGCAGCAGTTCTGCATGAAGGCATGTGGACTCAACCCACTTTGACTGCGGCAAAGCGGGACATTTTTGGGAAAGGAGCCATCCGGCTAAGTTTCAGGTCCACAAGAGCAAGTTCCAGGAAAGTGCTAGATGCCTGCTCCGATCTGGTACTTTCCTGGAACTTGCTCCTGTGGACCTGAAATTGAGCCGGATGGCTCCTTTTCTAACAATCTCCCACTTAGCCGTAGTCAGAGTGGGCTGAGTCCACATGCCTTCATGCAGAACTGCTGCTTCTCATGGGTCACTGGCTTGGTGCAGAAATCAGTAACCTGCCTGCTCGTTGGAGTAAACTCCAGCTTGATAGCACCCTCCTGCACCATGTGCCTGATGAAGTGATATGCGATGTCAATGTGCTTGGTGAGTGCATGGTGCTCAGGATTCTTGGCGAGTGCGATTGCGCTCTGGTTGTCGACGCGCGCAGGAACTGGAACTGTTGCACTCCTACTCATCTTTGCCATGAGACGTTGGAGCCAAACTGCTTCCTTGGCTCCAAAGCTGAGAGATACGTACTCAGCTTCTGTACTCGAGGTGGCCACGACCACCTGCCGCTTGCTGCACCAGCTGATGGCTCCACCATTCATGAGGAACACATGTCCAGAGATGGACTTGCGGTCCTCAGGGTTTGAAGCCCAATCTGCGTCTGTGTAGCCGATGATGCTGTTGTCATTGCCGTTGTAGGTGATGCCAATGTTGATGGTTCCAGCAAGGTAGCGGAAGATCCGCTTCACTGCCTTCTGGTGCTCTGGTCCGGGATTAGCCATGTGCTGGCTCACAGCGCTCACAGCCTGTGCGAGGTCCGGCCTGGTTGCCACCATCAGGTACATGAGACTGCCGACGGCGCTCTGGTACTTCTGTCGCTCAGCTGCATTTGCTTCTCCATTGAAGCTCACGAGTTACTGCCGCGTCTCCAGCGGCGTGCCGATGGGTTTTGCATCTGCCATGCCGAACCGCTGCAAAACCTCCTTGATGTAGCGGCTCTACTGCAGCGAGAGAGAGCGTGACTTGCGGTCATGCACGATCTGGATACCAAGGAACTATGATGCCTCCCTGAGATCAGACATCTGGAAGTGCTCCTGCATGGCTTCCTTGAACTCCTGCAGTGCAGACATGCTGTTTGAAAGGAGGAGCATGTCATCCACATAGACAATGATGATGAGGATCTCATGCTCATGCTGCCAGCGATACACGCTGTAGTCACACTCGCTGCGCTCAAACCCCATGCACTGCAACGCCGCATCCAACTTCTGGTTCCAAGCACGCGACGCTTGCTTGAGGCCGTACAGCGACTTCTGCAGCTTGCAGACCAGGTGCTCCTGGCCATCCATGACGAACCNTGTGGTGAACCTCGAAGTCCTCAGCTGCTGCATAAGAGAGGAGCGTGCGCACAGAGGCAAACTTTGCAACGGGGGCAAAAGTTTCTGTGTAGTCGATGCCCTCCTGCTGCGAGTAGCCCTTGGCGACCAGCCTCGCCTTGTACTTTTCCAGGTTACCATCTGCTCCCCGCTTCTTCTTGAAGACCCACTTGCACTTGATCACTTTACGTCCAGGTGGACGCTCAGTCAGCTCCCACGTGCTGTTGTCCAGCTGCGACTGTATCTCTTGCTGTACGGCTTGCGCCCAATCTGCTGCATCCGGTGCAGCCATGGCCTCCTTGTATGACGTTGGCTCATCTGAATCTTCTGCAACTGCAACGTTCATCTGTTCTGGTTTATCCAGAACAGAACGTTCATTGATCGCCAATCCAACTTCACCATTGGAAAGATCGGGTGGTGAAGTCGGATTGGCGACCAGAGCAGGCATCTGGTACTTTCCTGGAACTTGCTCATGTGGACCTGAAACAGAGCCAGATGGCTCCTTTCCCAACAAGCAGCTGGCGTTGTGACAGCAGCCCAGCCTTTGGAGAGGCTGGAGGGACGCGCCAACTTCACGTTTTGGAAGATCCGTACCCGCCTCCTTTTGGAGGAGAGGGGCTTGTGGGAGGTGGTGAGCGGCGACGAGCCGGCTCCAGTTCCACAGGCAAAAGGCATCACCGCAGCGCAGGTGGTGGCGGAGAAGACGCCGCAAAAGGGTGCAGCTGATGCGGGTTCTTCTGCATCTCTACCAGCGACGTATGAGGAGTGGAAGAAGAAGGACAGGTAGGCCTATAGGTTGCTTGTCAACACCATCTCCAACCCGCATCTTCAGTACGTGAGTGACAAGGCTACTGCAAAGGAGGGGTGGGACACATTGTGCAAGAAGTATGAGAGCAAGGATCCTGCATTCCTCATGCTTTTGGAGGAAAAGATGATGGCGCTGAAAATGCAGGGTGGTGAAGGGATGGAGGCGTATCTGGACAGGGCCAAGGAGCTAGCGAAGAAGCTAAGAGCGGCCAGCAACCCTGTGGAAGAGACGCGCTTCATCCTCCTCTTGCTAAGGGGACTCCCAACCAGCTACGACACGGTGCGAGAGACGCTGGAGTGCCAGCCAACTCTCGACCTCGACTTCATCTACACACACGTGGTGCAGGTGGAATTGCGTCGCAATGCAGCAAAGCGCAATGGCGGCAGCAACAGTGAAGCAGCTTTCATGGCCATGGGCTCACGCAACCAGCAGTAGCAGCAGTCCGGGCAGCAGAGAGGCAAGAAGAAGGGCAAGTGCCACTATTGCCAGAAAGAGGGGCACTACAAGAAAGAGTGCTTCAAGTTCAAGAGGGACCAAAAGGAGGAGCAGCAGCAGCAGCAGCAAAAGCAGCAATCTCCACAGCAACAGCAGCAGCAGTCACAACGCCAGCAGCAGCAGTAGCAGCAGAACCAGACTGGCGTGCGCCATTTTGGGAACATGAACGTTGCCAAGGAGGTGCGCGACCGCCTCTTCATGGCAAAGTCTGACATGTCGTAGAAGGAAAAGGCGGGTCTGGCGTGGTACAAGGACTCGGGATGTACCAAGAGTCTGATGCACCACAAGGAGTAGTTCACGCAGCTGCTCTCCATTCCCCCCCGTCCGATTGCTTTGGATGATGATCCGGTGGTGTATGCTAAGGGGATTGGGAGTGTGGAGATGTGGTTGGAGACCCCGCCTGGCATTAAAGAAGGAGTGTTCCATGGCGTGCTGTATGAACTTTATGCTGTGTTCAACCTTCTCTCAGTGTCCTCTCTCACAAACACAGGACTGCGCGTCGTTTTTGACGATGATTACGGCTACATCCTCGACAAGGAAACAGGAGAGGAGTTGGCCAAGTCGGTGAAGGAGGGCGACATGTACCGCCTCCTGGGGGCGACCAAGATCCCGCATGAGCAGAGTCTTGCAGCAGTGGTGCATGCGACAGATGGCGAGATCTGGCATGCACGCTACGGCCACATCGGCATGCGCGCCTTACAGCAGCTTCAAGCAAAGCAGATGGTACGTGACCTACCTACCATCTCTAACTTTGAGCAGCAGTTATGCATTGGCTGTTTGGAGGGGAAGTAGCACCGCGAGGCACTCTCTGGAGCAGGGGAGCGTGCAAAAGGGGTGTTGGAGCTGGTCCACACGGACTTGTGCGGACCGATGCAGACCCAGAGCTTTGGAGGCTCTAGGTATTTTCTCACCTTCATTGATGATTTCAGCCGTTACACTGCTGTGTACTTCCTTTCCTCCAAGGACCAGTGCTTTGATAGGTTCAAGGAGTTCAAGGCCATGATGGAGAACCAGACCGGCAAGAAGATCAAGGCGCTGTGCAGCGATCGCGGTGGAGAATACCTAAGCAAGGAGTTTCAGGACTACCTCGCAGCAGCTGGCATCAAGGCGCAGCATACCGCGCCGTACTCGCTGTAGCAGAACGGCGTAGCAGAACGCGCCAACCGTACCATTGTGGAGTCGGCGCGCTCCATGCTGCACGCGGCTCGGCTGACCTACGACTTATGGGCAGAAGCTGTGAGCACTGCGGTCTACATCAAGAACCGTAGTCCAACTAAGGCGCTGGAGCAGATGACGTCGTACGAGGCGTGGTTCGGCAACAAGCCGAGCGTGGGTCATCTTCGCGCGTTTGGCAGCTTGGCGCACATGCACGTGCCAAAGGAGAAGCGGCAAAAGTGGGACGCGAAGAGTGCGCAGATGCTGATGATTGGCTACGACGTGGCAAGCAAGGCGTATCGCCTCTACGAGAGGGATACAGGCCACGTCATCATCTCCAGGGATGTCGTCTTCAATAAGAGCAACGTCATCGGCACCAACATTGTGTGTGAAGAGGCAACAGAAACAGCAGCTGACGAGACAGTGGGAGCAGAAATTCTTCCTGACCCTGTTTCTCCCGATCCTTCCTCTATTGTGACAGTGGGAGAATCACTCTTCTCTCCCATGTCTGATGCAGCAGATACAGAGGCTTCATCGACAAAAGCTGAGGAGGGAGATGTAGCACCACCAGCAGAAGCAGTTGTGCCAGCCGCACCGCGTCAGCCGCCTGCTAACGCTCCAGCTCCAGGTCGGAGGTACCCTCTTAGGGTGCGTTACAAGCCTGGTGAGCGCGGCCATTTCTGGATGCTGCAGAAACCAGAACAGATGAACGTTGCAGTTGCAGCAGATTCAAATGAGCCAACGTCATACTAGGAGGCCATGGCTGCACCGGATGCAGCAGATTGGGCGCAAGCCGTACAGCAAGAGATACAGTCACAGCTGGACAAGGGCACGTGGGAGCTGACTGAGCGTCCACCTGGACGTAAAGTGATCAAGTGCAAGTGGATCTTCAAGAAGAAGCGGGGAGCAGATGGTAACCTGGAAAAGAACAAGGCGAGGCTGGTCGCCAAAGGCTACTCGCAGCAAGAGGGCATCGACTACACAGAAACTTTTGCCCCCGTTGCAAAGTTTGCCTTTGTGCGCACGCTCCTCTCTTATGCAGCAGCTGAGGACTTCGAGGTTCACCACATGGATGTCAAGACGGCATTCTTGAATGGTGACTTGGAGGAGGAGATCTACATGGAGCAGCCGGAGGGGTTCGTCATGGATGGCCAGGAGCACCTGGTCTGCAAGCTGCAGAAGTCGCTGTACGGCCTCAAGCAAGCGTCGCGTGCTTGGAACCAGAAGTTGGATGCGGCGTTGCAGTGCATGGGGTTTGAGCGCAGCGAGTGTGACTACAGCGTGTATCGCTGGCAGCATGAGCATGAGATCCTCATCATCATTGTCTATGTGGATGACATGCTCCTCCTTTCNTGCAAAGTTTGCCTCTGTGCGCACGCTCCTCTCTTATGCAGCAGCTGAGGACTTCGAGGTTCACCACATGGATGTCAAGACGGCATTCTTGAATGGTGACTTGGAGGAGGAGATCTACATGGAGCAGCCGGAGGGGTTCGTCATGGATGGCCAGGAGCACCTGGTCTGCAAGCTGCAGAAGTCGCTGTACGGCCTCAAGCAAGCGTCGCGTGCTTGGAACCAGAAGTTGGATGCGGCGTTGCAGTGCATGGGGTTTGAGCGCAGCGAGTGTGACTACAGCGTGTATCGCTGGCAGCATGAGCATGAGATCCTCATCATCATTGTCTATGTGGATGACATGCTCCTCCTTTCAAACAGCATGTCTGCACTACAGGAGTTCAAGGAAGCCATGCAGGAGCACTTCCAGATGTCTGATCTCGGGGAGGCATCATACTTCCTCGGTATCCAGATCGTGCGTGACCGCAAGTCACGCTCTCTCTCGCTGCAGCAGAGCCGCTACATCACGGATGTTTTGCAACGGTTCGGCATGGCAGATGCAAAACCCATCACCATGCTGCTGGAGACGCGGCAGTACCTCGTGAGCTTCAATGGAGAAGCAAATACAGCTGAGCGACAGAAGTACCAGAGCGCCGTCGGCAGTCTCATGTACCTGATGTTGGCAACCAGGCCAGACCTCGCACAGGCTGTGAGCGTTGTGAGCCAGCACATGGCTAATCCCGGACCGGAGCACCAGAAGGCAGTGAAGCGGATCTTCCACTACCTTGCTGGAACCATCAACATTGGCATCACCTACAATGGCAATGACAACAGTATCATCGGCTACGCAGATGCAGATTGGGCTTCAAACCCTGAGGACCGCAAGTCCATCTCTGGACATGTGTTCCTCATGAATGGTGGAGACATCAGCTGGTGCAGCAAGCGGCAGGTGGTCGTGGCCACCTCAAGTACAGAAGTTGAGTACGTATCTCTCAGCTTTGGAGCCAAGGAAGCAGTTTAGCTCCAACGTCTCATGGCAGAGATGAGTGGGAGTGCAGCAGTTCCAGTTGCTGTGCGCGTCGACAACCAGAGCGCAATCACACTCGCCAAGAATCCTGAGCACCATGCACACACCAAGCACATTGACATCGCATATCACTTCATCAGGCACATGGTGCAGGAGGGTGCTATCAAGCTGGAGTTTACTCCAACGAGCAAGCAGGTTGCTGATTTCTGCACCAAGCCAGTGACCTGTAAGAAGCAGCAGTTCTGCATGAAGGCATGTGGACTCAGCCCACTCTGACTGCGGCAAAGTGGGAGATTGTTGGAAAGGGAGCCATCCGGCTCAATTTCAGGTCCATAGGAGCAAGTTCCAGGAAAGTACCAGATGGGTTCTCCGATCGCCAATCAGATTTCACCAATGGAAAGATCATGTGGCAAAATGTCTACGGTCCAAGTTTGAGGCCGATCCAACGGTCGGATTGGCAGATATGAATTTTCGAAGTTTCGGGGGTCATGGACCGTCGATGTGTGGGTGGGCATGGGTGATGGCTCCATGCCTTAGCCTGAGAAAAGAAAAAGGCAAGAGGTCCAGGGTCAAGACCTGATGGGAGAAATATCCAAAAAGGTCCTTGGTCTTAGGATTGCCTTGTCAGAGTGTGCTGACTAGGATAAAGGTACCTCTCCTTACTTTTTAGGTGAGGTGAGATCCTTGTGTGCTAGCCATGGACACATGGCGATTCTCCATGG
>SZWC01011111.1:52120-63539 GCA_023375785.1 Penium margaritaceum | reverse complement strand
AGGTCGAGAGTTGGCTGGCACTCCAGCGTCTCTCATACCGTGTCGTAGCTGGTTGGGAGTCCCCTCAGCAAGAGGAGGATGAAGCGCGTCTCTTCCACAGGGTTGCCGGCCGCTCTCAGCTGCTTCGCCAGCTCCTTTGCCCTGTCCAGGTACGCCTCCATCCCTTCACCACCTTGCATTTTCAGCACCATCATCTTTTACTCCAAAAGCATGAGGAATGCAGGATCCTTGCTCTCATACTTCTTGCACAACGTGTCCCACCTCTCCTTTGCAGTAGCCTTGTCACTCACGTACTGAAGATGCGGGTTGGAGATGGTGTTGACAAGCAACCTCTAGGCCTGCCTGTCCTTCTTCTTCCACTCCTCATACGCCGCCACTGCAGTTGTAGATGAACTTGCATTTGCTGCACCTTTCTACGGCGTCTTCCCCACCACCACCTGCGCTGCGGTGATGCCTTTTGCCTGTGGAGGCGGAGCGCGCTCGTCGCCGCTCACCACCTGCAACAAGCCCCTCTCCTCCAAAAGGAGGCGGGTACGAATCTTCCAAAACGTGAAGTTGGCGCGTTCTTCCAGCCTTTCCAAGGGCTGGGCTGCTGTTACCACGCCTGCTGCTGCCATTTTGAGCTTTGGTGATGCTCAACGCTGCCCTTGGATGGCGGCGCTACCCCTGCTTCTGCTGCTGCTTCTGCCAGAAATCTGTCTGACAGAAAATGGACTGTAGATGCCAGCATACTGAGAATTTGGAAAAACGGAGCTCACCACTAGAAAATTCAGCTCAAAACCTTTCAGATCGACCCATAAAACAGGGTCATCAACAAGGGATTTTGAAAGACATGCCCTCTTGAAAAGAGGGTTTGCTTCTTTTCCTACTCCAACTCAGACCAGCCAGCTTGTAAACGGCGTTTCTCCCAAACGAATCAATGGAATGCAAATATTTTTGCACCAATGGAAAGCTTAGGAAAAATACTACAATTCGCATGTGCCACTTTTTAAATTTGACAAAGAAACGAGAGAGTTATGGTCATCACAAGGCGACAGTCTTACTCATAGAGAAGAGTGTAGCCCTGGCCGACCTCGTTTTGAGCAGAACTCTCCATCCAACCAATGGATCTTTGGAACTTTTGGCTCGTTGGAAAGCTTGTCTTGCGATCTTGGCGATCCAGTGGTCGATCGTCAACTTTAGTCAAGAGTTGACCCTAACACGTCACTCTCAAAGTGACGGCCTGTTCTGGCTGAATCTGGCAGAATCTGGCTCTGATACCAAATGTTGGATCTGGAGGAGAGAGGGAGCCTTGGAGCAGCGAGCATGTGGGACTGAAAGGGCATCACTTGTGCTGAAGAATGGTTGTTGAATCACTCAAAATGATGGAGTACATATACGGCTAGAGCTTGGGCAAGTCAGCCCTCTCACAAGCCACACCACTTAGCCATGGAGGCTAAGGCTCACACACTAGAGTCCACAATCTCACACAAGGGAGGGAATCAGCCTAGCAATCAGGCTGACCAGTCACACACGACCTAGAGAGCTAGAGAATGCTCTCATGGCACACTCCTAGTGGTCACATCACCCAAAATCCCATGGAGAATCGCCATGTGTCCATGGCTAGCACACAAGGATCTCACCTCACCTAAAAAGTAAGGAGAGGTACCTTTATCCTAGTCAGCACACTCTGACAAGGTAATCCTAAGACCAAGGACCTTTTTGGATCTTTCTCCCATCAGGTCTTGACCCTGGACCTCTTGCCTTTTTCTTTTCTCGGGCTATGGCAAGGAGCCGTCACCCATGGTCACCTAGATATGGGCGGTCCATGACCCCAGAAACTTTGGACATTCATATCTCCCAATCCGACCGTTGGATCGGCCTGAAACTTAGACCGTAGACAAATTGCCACCTGATCTTTTTAATGATGAAGATGGATCAATGATTGGAGTAGGCACCTGGAAGTTTCCTGGAACTTGCTCCTGTGGACCTGAAACAGAGCCGGACGGCTCCTTTCCTTACAGCGGTTCGGCATGGCAGAGGCAAAATCCATCGGTACGCCGCTGGAGATGCGGCAGTACCTCGTGAGCTTCAATGGAGAAGCAAATACGGCTGAGAGGCAGAAGTACCAGAGCGCCGTCGGCAGCCTCATGTACCTGATGATTGCAACCAGGCCAAACCTCGCACAGGCTGTTAGCGCTATTGGCCATCACATGGCAAACCGCGGACCTGAGCACCAGAAGGAAGTGAAACGGATCTTCTGCTACCTTGCTGGAACCATCAACATCAGCATCACCTATAACGACAATGACAACAGCATCATCGGCTACACAGATGCTGATTGGATTCAAACCCTGAGGACCGCAAGTCCATCTCTGGACATGTGTTCCTCATGAATGCTGGGACCATTAGCAGGTGCAGCAAGCGACAGGTGGTCGTGGCCACCTCAAGCATGGAAGTTGAGTACGTCTCTCTCAGCTTTGAAAGTTGGGTGAGAGTTTGGAACACTCTCCGTCCACGGTTCGAACAAGCTACGTGAACCTTTCGGTTGTGAAACACCACTCCGTGGATGATCTCTACCTTGGTTGAAATACCAAGGGCAATCGGCGGTTTGGCTGTCGGCACCATTTACTCTAGACCGTGGCCAAGTGCAAAGTCACAAAGGGTTATGGACCCACACTGATCGAGAACTTGGTTCCTTGTTCCACCGCTCAGTTCACGTGACAGGTACCTCCGCAGCAGACAAGAAACCACTGCTCCTTCTGCTTCATCATCGGTCCACTTGGGCCAAGGTACGCATTGTGAGAGACCAGACGCGGGTTGGACCCGTGGTCCACTTTTACCCTCCACGGACAAGGAACGAGGATACCCTCTGCCATTGTTGGTATGACCCTCGAGTCCTAAGCGGGTTACGCTCTGCTCTTGTATGTACGATCCCGTGACTGTGGGAGCACTTCCTCTACAATAGCTAGGAGACCATCGACTTGAGGGATATACAACGAACTGCACCTTGAAAATGTGTAGCATTCATGAGCCTCATGAACAGCAGAGTCTAAGTGAGCATCCTTGACCACACGATAATCATGCCGGGGGGTCAATGTTGGGAAAGGAGCCATCCGGCTCAGTTTTAGGTCCACAGGAGCAAGTTCCAGGAAAGTACTTGATGCCTACTTCGATTGTCAATCCGACGTCACTATTAAAAAAATCAGGTGGCAAAATGTCTACGGTGCAAATTTGAGGCTGATCCAACGGTCGGATTGGGAGATTTGAATTTTCGTAGTTTCCGGGGTCATCGACAGTCGATATCCGGGTGACCATGGGCGATGGCTCCATGCCTTAGCCTGAGAAAATAAATTTCCAAAAAGGTCCTTGGTCTTAGGATTGCCTTGTCAAAGTGTGCTCACTAGGATAAAGGTACCTCTACTTACTTTTTAGGTGAGGTGAGATCCTTGTGTGCTAGCCATGGACACATGGCAATTCTCCATGGGTTTATGGGTTATGTGACCACAAAGAGTGTGCCATGAGAGCATTCTCTAGCTCTCTAGGTCGTGTATGAGTGGTCAGCCTGATGTTAGGCTGATTTCCTCCCTTGTGTGAGATTATGGACTCTAGTGTGTGAGCCTTAGCCTCCATGGCTAAGTGGTGTGGCTTGTGAGAGGGCTGACTTGCCCAAGCTCTAGCTCTATATGTACTCCATCATTTTGACTGATTGAACAACCATTCTTTAGCACAAGTGATGCCCTTCCAATCACACATGCTCGCTGCTCCAAGGATCCCTCTCTCCTCCAGATACAACATTTGGTATCAGAGCCAAGTTCTGCCACTTTCAGCCAGCACAGGCTGTCACTTTGAGAGTGTTGGGTTGTGGTGCAATATTCACCAAATTTGAACATCAACTACTGGATGATCAAGTTCAAGAGACAAGCTTTCGAACGAGCACAAGACTGGGAAGATCCAACGGTCAGATTGAGAGTTATATTCAAAACGAGGTCGGCCAGGCCTATACTCTTCTCTATGAGTAAGACCGTCGCCTTGTGATGACCATAAGGCCTCTCTCGCTTCTTTGTCACATTTAAAATGTGGCACATGCGAATCGTAGTATTTTTCCTAAGCTTTCCATTGGTGCAAAAATATTTTAAATCCATTGATCCGATTGGGAGAAATACCGTTTACAAGCTGGCTGGTCTGAGTTGGAGTAGGAGCAGAAGCATACCCTGTTTTCAAGAGGGCATATCTTTCAAAATCCCCTGTTGATGACCCTGTTTTATGGGTCGATCTGAAACTGTTTGAGCTGAATTTTCCAGTGAAGTGCTCGACTTTTCCAAATTCCCATTTTGCTGGCATTTACAGTCCATTTTCTGTCAGACACATTTCTGGCAGAAGCGGTAGCAGAAGCAGGGGTAGCGCCGTCATCCAAGGGAAGCGCTGAGCATCACCAAGGCTCAAAATGGCAACAGCTGGTGTTCTAACAGCAGCCCAGCCTTTGGAGAGGCTAGAGGGACGCGCCAACTTCACGTTTTGGAAGATCCGTACCCGCCTCCTTTTGGAGGAGAGGGGCTTGTGGGAGGTGGTGAGCGGCGACGAGCTGGCTCCAGTTCCACAGGCAAAATGCATCATCATAGCGCAGGTGGTGGCGGGGAAGACACCGCAAAAGGATGCAGCTGATGCGGGTTCTTCTGCAGCTGTACCAACGGCGTATGAGGAGTGGAAGAAGAAGGAGAGGCAGGTCTTCAGATTGCTTGTCAACACCATCTCCAACCCGCATCTTCAGTACGTGAGTGACAAGGCTACTGCAAAGGAGGGGTGGGACACGTTTTGCAAGAAGTATGAGAGCAAGGATCCTACATTCCTCATGCTTTTGGAGGAAAAGATGATGGCGCTGAAAATGCAGGGTGGTGAAGGGATGGAGGCGTATTTGGACAGGGCAAAGGAGCTGGCGAAGCAGTTGAGAGCGGCTGGCAATACTGTGGAAGAGACACGCTTCATCCTCCTCTTGCTAAGGGGACTCCCAACCAGCTACAACACGGTGCGAGAGACGTTGGAGTGCCAGCCAACTCTCGACCTCGACTTCATCTGCACGCACTTGGTGTAGGTGGAACTGCGTCGCAATGCTGCAAAGTGCAATCGTGGCAGCAGCAGCTGTGAAGTAGCTTTCATGGCCATGGGCTCACGCAACCAGCAGGTGCGGCAGTCCGGGCAGTAGAGAGGCAAGAAGAAGGGCAAGTGCCACTATTGCCAGAAAGAGGGGCACTACAAGAAAGAGTGCTTCAAATTCAAGAGGGACCAGAAGGAGCAGCAGTAGGAACAGCAAAAGCAGCAATCTCCAGAGCAACAGCAGCAGCAGTCACAGCAACGCTAGCAGCAGCAATAGCAGCAGAACCAGACTGGCGTGCGCCATTTTGGCAACATGAACGTCGCCAAGGAGGTGTGCGACTGCCTCTTCATGGCGAAGTCTGAAATGTCGCAGAAAGAAAAGGCGGATCTGGCGTGGTACAAGGACTCGGGATGTACCAAGAGTCTGACGCACCATAAGGAGTGGTTCAAGCAGCTCCTCTCCATTCGCCCCCGTCCGATTGCTTTGGGTGATGATCGGGTGGTGTATGCCGAGGGGATTGGGATTGTGGAGATGTGGTTGGAGACCCCACGTGGCAATGAAGTGGGAGTATTCCATGGCGTGCTGTATGCACCTGATATTGCATTCAACCTCCTCTCAGTCTCCTCTCTTACAAACACAGGACTGCGCGTTGTCTTCGATGATGACAATGGCTACATCCTCAACAAGGAAACAGGAGAGGAGTTGGCCAGGTCGGTATAGGAGGGCGAGATGTAACTCCTGTTGGGGACGACCAAGATCCTGCTCGAGCGGAGTCTTGCAGCAGTGGTGTAGGCGACAGATGGCGAGATCTGGCATGCCCGCTACAGCCACATCAGCATGCGTGCCTTGCAACAGCTTCAAGCAAAGCAGATGGTGCGTGACCTGCCTACCATCTCTAACTTTGAGCAGTAGTTATGCATCGGCTGTTTGGAGGGAAAGTAGCACCACGATGCATTCTCTGGAGCAGAGGAGCATGCGAAGGAGGTATTGGAGCTGGTCCACACGGACTTGAGCGGACCGATGCAGACCTACAGCTTTGGAGGCTATAGGTATTTCCTGACCTTCATTGATGACTTCAGCCGTTACACTACTGTGTACTTCCTTCCTTCCAAGGACCAGTGCTTTGCCAGGTTCAAGGAGTTCAAGGCCATGGTGGAGAACCAGACTGGCAAGAAGATCAAGGCGCTGCGCAGCGATCGCGGTGGAGAGTACATGAGCAAGGAGTTCCAGGACTACCTCGCATCAACTGGCATGAAGGCGGAGCATACCGCGCCGTACTCACTGCAACTAAACGGTGTAGCAGAACGTGCCAACCGTACCATTGTGGAGTCGGCACGCTCCATGCTGCACGTGGCTTGGCTGACATACGACTTCTGGGCTGAAGCCGTGAGCAGTGCGATCTACATCAAGAACCGTAGTCCAACTAAGGCGCTAGAATAGATGACACCGTACGAGGCGTAGTTCGGCAAGAAACCGAGTATGGGTCATCTCAGAGCATTCGACAGCTTGGCGCACATGCACTTTCCCAAGGAGAAGCAGCAAAAATGGGACGCAAAGAGTGCGCAGATGCTGATGATTGGCTATGACGTGGCAAGCAAGGCCTATCGCCTCTATGAGAGGAATACAGGCCACGTCATCATCTCCAGAGATATCGTCTTCAACGAGAGCAACGTCATCAGCACCAACATTGTCTGTGAAGAGGCAACAGAACTAGCAGCTGACAAGACAGTGGGAGCAGGGATCCTTCCCGACCCAGTCTCTTCCGATCCTTCCTCTATTATGACAGTGGGAGAATCACTCTACTCTCCCATGTCAGATACAACAGATACAGCAACCTCATCGGCAGAAGCAACGGAGGGAGATGTAGCACCACCAGCAGAAGCAGTTGTGCCAGCAGCACCGCGCCAGCCACCCGCTAATGCTCCAGCACCAGGTCGCAGGTACCCTCTTAGGGTGCGTTACAAGCCTGGTGAGCGCGGCCATTTCTAGATGCTGCAAAAACCAGAACAGATGAACGTCGCAGTTGTACCAGATTCAGATGAGCCAACATCATACAAAGGGCCATGGCTGCTTCGGATGCAGCAGATTGGGCGCAAACCGTGCAGCAGGAGATACAGTCGCAGCTGGACAACGGTACGTGGGAGCTGACTGAGCGTCCACCTCGACGTAAGGTGATCAAGTGCAAGTGGGTTTTCAAGAAGAAGCGGGGAGCAGATGGTAACCTGGAAAAGTACAAGGCGAGGCTGGTCGCCAAGGGCTACTCGAAACAGGAGTGTATCGACTAGACAGAAACTTCTGGCCCTGTTGCAAAGTTTGCCTTTGTCTACTCCTCTCTTATGCAGCAGCTGAGGACTTCGTGGTTCACCACATGGATATCAAGACGGCATTCTTGAATGGTGACTTGGAGGAGGAGATCAACATGGAGCAGCCAGAGGGGTTCGTCATGGATGGCCAGGAGCACTTGGTTTGCAAGCTGCAGAAGTCGCTGTACGGCCTCAAGCAAGCTTCGCGTGCTTGGAACCAGAAGTTGGATGCGGCGTTGCAGTGCATGGGGTTTGAGCGCAGCGAGTGTGACTACAACGTGTATCGCTGGCAGCATGAGTATGAGATCCTCATCATCATTGTCTATGTGGATGACATGCTCCTCCTTTCCAATAGCATGTCTGCACTGCAAGAGTTCAAGGAAGCCATGCAGGAGCGCTTCCAGATGTCTGATCTTGGGGAGGCATCATACTTCCTCGGTATCCAGATCACGCGTGACTGCAATTCACGCTCTCTCTCGCTGCAGCAGAGCCACTACATCAAGGATGTTTTGCAGCGGTTTGGCATGGCAGAGGCAAAACCCATCTGCACACCGCTGGAGACGCGGCAGTACCTCGTGAGCTTAATGGAGAAGCAAATATAGCCGAGCGGCAGAAGTACCAGAGCGCCGTCGGCAGTCTCATGTACCTGATGTTGGTAACCTGGCCGGACCTCGCACCAGAACATGGCAAATCCCCGACCGGAGCACCAGAAGGCAGTGAAGCGGATCTTCCGCTACCTTGCTGGAACCATCAACATCGGCATCACCTACAACGGCAACGACAACATTATCATCGGCTACACAGATGCAGATAGGGCTTCAAATACTGAGACCCGCAAGTCCATCTCTGGACATGTATTTCTCATGAATGGAGGTACCATCACCTGGTGCAGCAAGCGGCAGGTGGTCGTGACCACCTCGAGTACAGAAGCTGAGTACGTATCTCTCAGCTTTGAAGCCAAGGATGCAGTTTGGCTCCAACGTCTCATGGCAGAGATGAGTTGGAGTGCAGCAGTTCTAGTTCCTGTGCGCATTGACAACCAGAGCGCAATCGCACTCGCCAAGAATCCTGAGCACCATGCACACACCAAGCACATTGATATCGCATATCATTTCATCAGGCACATGGTGCATGAGGGTGCTATCAAGCTGGAGTTTACTCCAACCAGCAAGCAGGTTGCTGATTTCTGCACCAAGCTAGTGACCTGTGAGAAGCAGCAGTTTTGCATGAAGGCATGTGGACTCAGCCCACTTTGAATGCGGCAAAGTGGGAGATTGTTGGGAAAGGAGCCATCCGGCTCAGTTTCAGGTCCACAAGAGCAATTTCCAGGAAAGTACCAGATGCCTGCTCCAATCGTCAATCCGACTTCATCATTGGAAAGATCAGGTAGCAAAATGTCTACGGTCCAAGTTTGAGGTCGATCCAACGGTCGGATTGGGAGATATGAATTTTCGTAGTTTCCAGGGTCATCAATCGTCGATATCCGGGTGACCATGCTCGATGGCTCCATGCCTTAGCATGAGAAAAGAAAAAGGCAAGAGGTCCAGGGTCAAGACCTGATGGGAGAAATATCCAAAAAGGTCCTTGGTCTTAGGATTGCCTTGTGAGAGTGTGGTGACTATGATAAAGGTACCTCTCTTTGCTTTTTAGGTGAGGTGAGATCCTTGTGTGCTAGCCATGGACACATGGCGATTCTCCATGGGTTTGTGGGTTATGTGACCACAAAGAGTGTGCCATGAGAGCATTCTCTAGCTCTCTAGGTCATGTATGAGTGGTCAGCCTGATTGCTAGGCTGATTTCCTCCCTTGTGTGAGATTATGGACTCTAGTGTGTGAGCCAGAGCCTCCATAGCTAAGTGGTGTGGCTTGTGAGAGGGCTAACTTGCCCAACCTCTAGCTCTATATGTACTCCATCATTTTGAGTGATTGAACAACCATTCTTCAGCACAAGTGATGCCCTTCCAATCACACATGCTCGCTGCTCCAAGGCTCCCTCTCTCCGCCAGATACAACAGTCAAGAGATCCATCAAGTCACCTCACAGTCCGCCGAGTTGGGTGCGGCCATTGCCATCGCACGCTTCGATGGCAGAGCCTTCGGCACGTGGAAATGGCAGTGTGAGGTGGTGATGCGCGTGTGCGGATACCTCAACATGCTAAAAGGGACGGAGGTAGCACCGGAGGACAAGGCAAGCGCAGAAAACACAGGGTGGCAAGAGCGGAATGACATCGCTCTCGTACTCCTCGTCACGTCCATAAGCCCCTCCCTAATCTCCCACGTAGAGAGGTACACGATAGCAGCTGATGCTTACACCAAGCTGACAAATGTGTACTAGTCAGCTTCCCTCGCCAATCGACTCTTCATCCTGCAGTACCTCATCGAGCTGAGGGAAGGCGAGGGGGGGTCCATCTCAGACATTCTCCAGCAGTTCGAAGGACTGCTTCAAAAAGCCCGCGCCATGTCATGGCAGCTCAACCAACAGATGCAGGCCATGATTCTCCTCATGGCCTTGCCGCCAAGTTGGAGCTCCATGATCACCACCTTGGGTGGTTGGGAGTCGGAGTTCACGTACCCTCGTGTCTCCGAGTTTGTCCGGAACGAGGCCATGAGGCGCAACAATGACATCATCAACAATGCTGCGTACGTGAGTGGCTCGGGAGGCACCCCCTCTCATGGCAATAGCAAAGGCAGTGGCGGTGGGAAGAGCGGTAAGAAGAAAGGCAAGTGCCACAACTGTGGCAAGGTGGGGCATTGGGCGCGGGAGTATTGCGCACCAAAGAAGGAAGAAGGTGGTGGTGGGAAAAGCAATGTGAGTAAGAAGGTGGACTCGATATCCACGAGCATGATGGCCGAGAGCAAGGCCCCTCTCAAGGGCTTTGCACTGCTGCAGCCGGGAGCCTTCACGCTCGACAGTGGCACGGATCATGCGATGACGGTGGTGTTCACAAAGAAGGAAGCCGTCATCCTCAAGAACGAGGAAGTGACGATTACCTACGCTTTGTCAGACCTTGTCGCCAAGGTGCCACGAACGGATGGGCTCTACGTTCTACAGACGAAGAGCATGGAAGGGCACGCTGGGGTGGCAGAGGCAGTAGCGGAAGCTACACCATTTCCGAATGCCAAGATACTATCAATGCCGCCTACTGTGGCGGCTAAAGATGCGGGAGCAGCAACTGCAAAGCTCTGGCACAGACGTCTTGGGCACGTGGCCGAGAGCACCCTACAGGTCATCCAAGAGCAAAAGCTTGTACGCGTGCTGGAGGGGTGTGAGCTGAAGGGTAGATTCCGTGCTGGGTGTGAGGTTTGCCTGCAAGGGAAGACAAAGTAGAAATGCTTCTCCAAAAACGGTCGCAGAGCAGACGACATACTTGACCTCGTCCACAGCGATGTGTATGGCCCCATGCGTACCACATCCAATGGCGGCTCCAAGTACCTCCTCACCTTCATTGATGATTACTCTCGAAACGTGTGGGTGTACTTCCTTAAAAGAAAAGGAGAGGTGCAAGAGCGCTTGCAAGCGTTTGTCACCATGGTCGAGCGACAAACCGGGCGGAAGGTCAAGGTCCTGTGGAGCGACAACGGCGGAGAGTACGAGGGTTGCGAGCCGTGGCTTCGAGCATATAACATTGTCCACCAAGCTACGACCCCCTACATACCGCAGAGCAACGGCGTGGCCGATGTAGGAAAGGGAGCCATCCGGCTCAATTTCAAGTCCACAGGAGCAAGTTCCGGGAAAGTACCAGATGCCTGCTCCGATCGCCAATCCGACTTCACCATTGGAAATATCATGTGGCAAAATGTCTACGGTCCAAGTTTGAGGCCGATCCAACGGTCGGATTGGGAGATATGAATTTTCGAAGTTTCAGGGGTCATGGACCGCCGATGTCTGGGTGGCCATGGGCAATGGCTCCATGCCTTAGCCTGAGAAAAGAAAAAGGCAAGAGGTCCAGGGTCAAGACCTGATGGGAGAAATATCCAAAAAGGTCCTTGGTCTTAGGATTGCCTTGTCAGAGTGTGCTGACTAGGATAAAGGTACCTCTCCTT
>SZWC01011111.1:31697-48588 GCA_023375785.1 Penium margaritaceum | reverse complement strand
TCCAAGGACCAGTGCTTTGACAGGTTCAAGGAGTTCAAGGCCATGGTGGAGAACCAGACTGGCAAGAAGATCAAGGCGCTGCGCAGCGATCGCGGTGGAGAGTACCTGAGCAAGGAGTTCCAGGACTACCTCGCAGCAGCTGGCATCAAGGCGCAGCGTACCGCGCCGTACTCGCCGCAGCAGAACGGCGTAGCAGAACGCGCCAACCGTACCATTGTGGAGTCGGCGCGCTCCATGCTGCACGCGGCTCGGCTGACCTACGACTTCTGGGCTGAAGCTGTGAGCACTGCGGTCTACATCAAGAACCGTAGTCCAACTAAGGCGCTGGAGCAGATGACGCCGTACGAGGCGTGGTTCGGCAAGAAGCCGAGCGTGGGTCATCTCCGAGCATTTGGCAGCCTGGCGCACATGCACGTGCCCAAGGAGAAGCGGCAGAAATGGGACGCAAAGAGTGCGTAGATGCTGATGATTGGCTACGACGTGGCAAGCAAGGCCTATCGCCTCTATGAGAGGGATACAGGCCACGTCATTATCTCCAGGGATGTCGTCTTCAACGAGAGCAACGTCATCGGCACCAACATTGTCTGTGAAGAGGCAGCAGAACCAGCAGCTGACGAGGCAGTGGGAGCAGAAATCCTTCCTGACCCAGTCTCTCCCGATCCTTCATCTACTGTGACAGTGGGAGAATCACTGTAGTCTCCCATGTCTGATGCAGCAGATACAGCAGCCTCATCGGTAGAAACAGAGGAGGGAGATGCAGCACCACCAGCAGCAGCTGTTGTGCCAGCAGCACCGCGCCAGCCGCCCACTAACGCTCCAGTACCAGGTCGCAGGTACCCTCTCAGGGTGCGTTACAAGCCTGGTGAGCGCGGCCATTTGTGGATGCTGCAGAAACCAGAACAGATGAACGTCGCAGTTGCAGCAGATTCAGATGAGCCAACGTCATACAAGGAGGCCATGGCTGCACCAGATGCAGCAGATTGGGCGCAAGCCGTGCAGCAGGAGATACAGTCGCAGCTGGACAATGGCACGTGGGAGCTGACTGAGCGTCCACCTGGACGCAAGGTGATCAAGTGCAAGTGGGTGTTCAAGAAGAAGCGGGGAGCAGATGGCAATCTGGAAAAGTACAAGGCAAGGCTGGTCGCCAAGGACTACTCGCAGCAGGAGGACATCGACTACACAGAAACCTTTGCCCCTGTTGCAAAGTTTGCCTCTGTGCGTACGCTCCTCTCTTATGCAGCAGCTGAGGACTTCGAGGTTCACCACATGGATGTCAAGACCGCATTCTTGAATGGTGACTTGGAGGAGGAGATCTACATGGAGCAGCCGGAGGGGTTCGTCATGGATGGCCAGGAGCACCTGGTTTGCAAGCTGCAGAAGTCGTTGTACGGCCTCAAGCAAGCGTCGCGTGCTTGGAACCAGAAGTTGGATGCGGCACTGCAGTGCATGGGGTTTGAGCGCAGCGAGTGTGACTACAGCGTGTATCGCTGGCAGCATGAGCATGAGATCCTCATCATCATCGTCTATGTGGATGACATGCTCCTCCTTTCCAACAGCATGTCTGCACTGCAGGAGTTCAAGGAGGCCATGCAGGAGCGCTTCCAGATGTCTGATCTCGGGGAGGCGTCATACTTCCTCGGTATCCAGATCACGCGTGACCGAAAATCACGCTCTCTCTCGCTGCAGCAGAGTCGCTACATCAAGGACGTCCTACAGCGGTTCGGCATGGCAGAGGCCAAACCCATCGGCACGCCGCTAGAGACGCGGCAGTACCTCGTGAGCTTCAGTGGAGAAGCAGATGCAGCTGAGCGGCAGAAGTACCAGAGCGCCGTCGGCAGTCTCATGTACCTGNTACGTATCTCTCAGCTTTGGAGCCAAGGAAGCAGTTTGGCTCCAACGTCTCATGGCAGAGATGAGTGGGAGTGCAGCAGTTCCAGTTCCTGTGCGCGTCGACAACCAGAGCGCAATCGCACTCGCCATGAATCCTGAGCACCATGCACGCACCAAGCACATTGACATCGCATATCACTTCATCAGGCACATGGTGCAGGAGGGTGCTATCAAGCTGGAGTTTACTCCAACGAGCAAGCAGGTTGCTGATTTCTGCACCAAGCCAGTGACCCGTGAGAAGCAGCAGTTCTGCATTAAGGCATGTGGACTCAGCCCACTCTGACTGCGGCAAAGTGGGAGATTGTTGGAAAGTGAGCCATCGGGCTCAATTTCAAGTCCACAGGAGCAAGTTCCAGGAAAGTACTAGATTCTTGCTCCGATCGCCAATCCAACTTTACCATTGGAAATATCATGTGGCAAAATGTCTACGGTCCAAGTTTGAGGCCGATCCAACGGTCGGATTGGGAGATATGAATTTTCGAAGTTTCAGGGGTCATGGACCGCCGATGTCTGGATGGCCATGGGCAATGGCTCCATGCCTTAGCCTGAGAAAAGAAAAAGGCAAGAGGTCCAGGGTCAAGACCTGATGGGAGAAATATCCAAAAAGGTCCTTGGTCTTAGGATTGCCTTGTCAGAGTGTGCTGACTAGGATAAAGGTACCTCTCCTTACTTTTTAGGTGAGGTGAGATCCTTGTGTGCTAGCCATGGACACATGGCGATTCTCCATGGGTTTGTGGGTTTTGTGACCACTAGGAGTGTGCCATGAGAGCATTCTCTAGCTCTCTAGGTCGTGTGTGAGTGGTCAGCCTGATTGCTAGGCTGATTTTCTCTCTTGTGTGAGATTGTGGACTCTAGTGTGTGAGCCTTAGCCTCCATGGCTAAGTGGTGTGGCTTGTGAGAGGGCTGACTTGCCCAAGCTCTAGCTCTATATGTACTCCATCATTTTGAGTGATTCAACAACCATTCTTCAGCACAAGTGATGCCCTTCCAATCACACATGCTCGCTGCTCCAAGGCTCCCTCTCTCCTCCATTTCCAACAGCCGAGCGCATGAACCAGACAATTCTGGCCATGACGTGAACCATGCTGTTCGAGTCAAAGCTCCCTCCTTGTCTTGACAGAAGCAGCGCGCATTGCATGCTACCTCATCAACCTCATGCCTGCTCCAGCACTACGCAGCAAGGGGACAGGAAAGGAGCAAAGTGTAGAACGCATGATGCCGCAGGAGGCGTGGTCAGGAAAGAAGTCGGATGTCTCTCACCTAAAGGCATTCGGCTGCACGGCTTGGGCTTAAGTCCAAGACAGGCAAGGAGTGGAGAAGTTGGATGCACGTGCACGCAAGTCTGTGATGATTGGCTACGAGGCCGCGTACAAGGCGTACTGGCTGTGAGACCAGGCAGTAGGGATAGTCATCACCTCCAGAGATGTGACCTTCCAGGAAGAGTCACACGACAAGGGAGAACAGCTGGACCCAGAGATCTCTCCAAAAGAGGGAGAGTTGATCGTGCTGCTGGAGGCGGGTGACACACCCCCGCCTAACTAGTGTGGGACGCAATTGGCCGTAGACAGCGAGGCTGCCAATTCAGGGAGAGCGTCCGCTGAGGCTGAAGCGGAGTTGACATCCGACACCTGGTCGGCGACATCCGAGGCCTCCTCGGAGGCCGGTGACTCTTTTCTTCCAGCGACCCCTCTTGGGGAAGTACAGCAGTAGCAGCATCACAAGCAGCCCACACCAGCACTTCTACGATGCAGTGAGCGCCAAGGAAAGCATGTGAAGCAGTACGACGAAGGGAAGGCCGAGTGGACTGGCCTGAGCTGGTCGTGCCTTGCGCAGGGAGAGCCGGCTACCATTGCCAAGGCTCTCTCGCGGCCGAACGCCGCTAAGTGGAAGGAGGCGCTGGAGAGCGAGCTCGCCTCCATTGAGGAGAACGGAACATGGGAGCTGGTAGATAGACCACCAAACGCACACGTGGTGGGCGTGAAGTGGGTCTTATGCGTCAAACGCAAGCAAGACAACAGCATCGACAAATACAAGGCAAGGATCGTCGCAAAGGGGTTCTCACAGAGAGCAGGGTCTGAGTACGACGAGACCTACTCTCTTGTCGCGTCCTCCTCCATCCGCACCTTGCTGGCTGTGGCCGCAACATGGAAATCCACCAGATGGACATCAAGACCGCCTTCCTCTACGGGAAGCTTGACAAGGAGCTACTAATGGAGGTGCTCGAGGGTGTCAAGGCAAAACACGGGCATGTGTGTCGCCTCATCAAGGCGCTCTACGGGCTGAAACAGGCCCCAAGGATCTGGTACAAGGAGAAGGACAGTTTCATGGCTGGCCTTGGCTTCTCGCACTGCCACAACGACCCTAGTATGTATGTGCGTGCGCATGACGAGGGGTTGTTGCTGGTAGCGCTGTACATGGATGACCTGATTCTAGCGTCCACCTCCATGAAGGCCCTCGAGGCCCTCAAGGAGATGCTGCATGGGTGGTTTCAGATGGACATGGGTGAGCTCGAGTATACTTGGGCATCGCCATGCATCACAACCGAGCTACAGGCACCATCGAGCTCAACCTGACGAAGTACATCTGAGAGGAGCTTTGGCGCTATGGCATGGAAGACACCAAACCGCTGAGCACTCCTCTCCCCACAAAGTGCAATCTCACTTCCGCCCACTCCCCCAGCACGAAAGCCGAGCGTCGCAAAATACAAGATGTGCCGTACCAGTATGCGGTGGGTAGCATCATGTATGCCGTGGTTGGCTCGTGGCCGGACATCTCCTTTGCTGTGGAGCTAGTCAGTCGGTTTGTGGCCAACCCTGAGCCACTCCAGTGGCAGGCCGTGAAACGCATTTTGCGCTATCTCAACTAGACATGGCACATGGGGCTGCAGTACGGCGGCCTTCAAGGAACAGACCCTTTGTGCCTCAAGTGCTACACCGACGCAGATTTTGGAGGCAACGTAGATGATAAGAAGTCCACCTCAAGATTTAAGTGCCTTGTGAACGGTGGCGCTGTGTTGTGGGCTAGCCGCAAGCTGGACTGTGTCTCCATCTCAACTGCAGAAGCAAAGTACGTGGCGCAGTCTAAGGTGTGCAAGGAGACACAGTGACTACGCAACTTGGTTGCTGAAATGGACGCACTACATAGGAGGCCAAGGTCGTCCACGTCGACAACTAGAGCGCGATGGATATCGCGTTCAAGGACACACTTTCCAAGCGAATCAAGCACATCGACATCCGCTATCACTACATGCGCGACCTTCTCGCCAAGGGAGTGGTGGATCTGCAGTACATCGCAACGAAGCAGATGCGGACTTCCTAACAAAGCCTCTGGACAGTGACACGCACATGGCAAGGAGACGGGGCATCGAGATGGTGAGCGCAGCAGATGAGGGCTGAACGGGCGGCCTACTTCACAGATGGCTGACAAAGCTGGACCCATGGCCACTATAGGAATCTAGTCGCAGATGGACACAGGTGCAAGGGAGAGTCTTTTATGTTCTGTGTATGTCCCTGGTCCAATGACCGGAAGATACAAACTGGGTATGCACTGCGCTTGTAGTGCAAGTCCCCCAGTGACACGAAGAGAGGCTGAGAGAGACAACGCATGCGCTGCTCATCCTTGTGGAGTAAGTCCTCTTGGTCTACTCTAGGTAGTCTACCTGGTGCATGCTCCTTAGGACTTCCTATAGCCTAGTGGGTGAAGGCGCCGTCTCGCAAGCGAGAGGTCTAGGGTCGAGTCCTGACAGGACGAAAATTTTCTTTGTGACACAAAAGGGTCAAGGAAGCTTCCTAGAAGCCTCTAAGGTCCAAGGTGGATCAAGCGCCACTTAGCGCTCACAGAGGGTGCCATGTCATCAAAGCAGATGACACTTTCTAGGGTGGCCTTGAAGGAAAACCCCTTTAAGGAGCCACTGGGAGCACTGACAAGAGATTACATAAGGCTTGTCATTTGCATGTCATTATGTTGTTGGGAAAGGAGCCATCCGGCTTTGTTTCAGGTCCACAGGAGCAAGTTCCAAGAAAGTACCAGATGCGTGCTCCGATTATCAATCCGACTTCACCATTGGAAAGATCAGGTGGCAAAATGTCTACGGTCCAAGTTTGAGGTCGATCCAACGGTCGGATTGGGAGATATGAATTTTCGTAGTTTCCGGGGTCGTCACGTCGATATCCGAGTGGCCATGGGCGATGGCTCCATGCCTTAGCCTAAGAAAAGAAAAAGGCAAGAGTTCCAGGGTCAAGACCTGATGGGAGAAATATCCAAAAAGGTCCTTGGTCTTAGGATTGCCTTGTCAGAGTGTGTTGACTAGGATAAAGGTACCTCTCCTTACTTTTTAGGTGAGGTGAGATTCTTGTGTGCTAGCCATGGACGCATGGCGATTCTCCATGGGTTTGTGGGTTATGTGACCACTAGGAGTGTGCCATGAGAGCATTCTCTAGCTCTCTAGGTCGTGTGTGAGTGGTCAGCCTGATTGCTAGGCTGATTTCCTCCCTTGTGTGAGATTATGGACTCTAGTGTGTGAGCCTTAGCCTCCATGGCTAAGTGGTGTGGCTTGTGAGAGGGCTGACTTNGATTGCCTTGTCAGAGTGTGCTGACTAGGATAAAGGTACCTCTCCTTACTTTTTAGGTGAGGTGAGATTCTTGTGTGCTAGCCATGGACGCATGGCGATTCTCCATGGGTTTGTGGGTTATGTGACCACTAGGAGTGTGCCATGAGAGCATTCTCTAGCTCTCTAGGTCGTGTGTGAGTGGTCAGCCTGATTGCTAGGCTGATTTCCTCCCTTGTGTGAGATTATGGACTCTAGTGTGTGAGCCTTAGCCTCCATGGCTAAATGGTGTAGCTTGTGAGAGGGCTGACTTGCCCAAGCTCTAGCACTATATGTACTCCATCATTTTGAGTGATTGAACAACCATTCTTCAGCACAAGTGATGCCCTTCCAATCACACATGCTCGCTGCTCCATGGCTCCCTCTCTCCTCCAGATCCAACATTTGCTATCAGAGCCAAGTTCTGCCACTTTCAGCCAGCACAGGCTGTCACTTTGAGAGTGATGGGTTGGGGTGAAACCTTCACCAGATTTAATGATCGACCACTGGATTTTTCATTTCAGGAGACAAGCTTTCCAAGGAGCTCAACATTGCAAAGGTCCAACAGTCGGATTGAGAGTTATGCTCAAAACGAGGTCTGCAAGGGATACACTCTTCTCTATGAGTAAGACTGTCGCCTTGTGATGACCATAACTCTCTTGTTTCTTTGTCAAATTTAAAATGTGGCACATGCAAATTGTAGTATTTTTCCTAAGCTTTCCATTGGTGCAAAAATATTTGCAATCCATTGATTCCTTAGGGAGAAACACCGTTTACAAGCTGGCTGGTCTGAGTTGGAGTAGGAGCAGAAGCATACCCTGTTTTCAAGAGGGTATATCTTTCAAAATCCCCTGTTGATGACCCTGCTTTATGGGTCGATCTGAAACGTTTTGAGCTGAATTTTCTAGTGGTGGGTTCAGTTTTTCAAAATTCCTAGTCTGCTGGCATCTACAGTCCATTTTCTGTCAGACAGATTTCTGGTAGAAGCAGCGGCAGAAGCAGGTGTAGCGCCGCCATCCAAGGGCAGCGCTGAGCATCATCATGGCTCAAAATGGCAGCAGCTGGCGCTGTGACAGCAGCCCAGCCTTTGGAGAGGCTGGAGGGACGTGCCAACTTCACGTTTTGGAAGATCTGTACCCGCCTCCTTTTAGAGGAGAGGGGCTTGTGGGAGGTGGTGAGCGGCGACGAGCCGGCTCCAGTTCCAGAGGCAAAAGCCATCACCGCAGCGTAGGTGGTGGCGGGGAAGACACCGCAAAAGGGTGCAGCTGATGCGGGTTCTTCTGCATCTGTACCAGCGATATATGAGGAATGGAAGAAGGACAGGCAGGCCTACAGGTTGCTTGTCAACACCATCTCCAACCCGCATCTTCAGTACGTAGTGACAAGGCTACTACAAAGGAGGGGTGGGACACGTTGTGCAAGAAGTATGAGAGCAAGGATCCTGCATTCCTCATGCTTTTGGAGGAAAAGATGATGGCGCTGAAAATGCAAAGTCGTGAAGGGATGGAGGCGTATCTGGACAAGGCAAAGGAGCTTGCGAAGCAGCTAAGAGCGTCCCACAATCCTGTGGAAGAGACGCGCTTCATCCTCCTCTTGCTGAGGGGACTCCCAACCAGCTACGACACGGTGCGAGAGACGCTGGAGTACCAGCCAACTCTCGACCTCGACATCATCTTAACACACCTGGTGCAGGTGGAATTACGTCGCAATGCAGTAAAGCACAGTGGCGGCAGCAACAGTGAAGCAGCTTTCATGGCCATGGGCTCACGTAACCAGCAGCAGCAGCAGTCCGGGCAACAGAGAGGCAAGGAGAAGGGCAAGTGCCACTATTGCCAGAAAGAGGGGCACTAGAAGAAGAGTGCTTCAAGTTCAAGAGGGACCAGAAGAAGCAGCAGCAGCAGCAGCAAAAGCAGCAATCTCCACAGCAACAGCAGCAGCAGTCACAGCAACGCTAGCAGCAGCAGCAGCAGCAGAACCAGACTGGCGTGCGCCATTTTGGCAACATGAACGTTGCCAAGGAGGTGCGCGACTGCCTCTTCATGGCGAAGTCTGACATGTCGCAGAAGGAAAAGGCGGATCTGGCGTAATACAAGGACTCGGGGTGTACCAAGATTCTGACGCACCACAAGGAGTGGTTCACGCAGTTGCTCTCCATTCCCCCCCGTCCGATTGCTTTGGGTGATGATCGGGTGGTGTATGCTCAGGGGACTGGGATTGTGGAGATGTGGTTGGAGACCGCGCGTGGTATTGAAGTGGGAGTTTTCCATGGCGTGCTGTATGTACCTGATGCTACGTTCAACCTTCTCTCTGTGTCCTCTCTCACCAATACAGGATTACGCATTGTTTTTCATGATGATTATGGCTACATCCTCAACAAGGAAACAGGAGAAGAGTTGGCCAAGTCGGTGAAGGAGGGCGACATGTACCGCCTGCTGGAGGCGACCAAGATCCCGCGTGAGCAGAGTCTTGCAACAGTGGTGCAGGCGACAGATGGCGAGATCTGGCATGCACGCTACGGCCACATCGGCATGCGCGCCTTGCAGCAGCTTCAAGCAAAGCAGATGGTGCGTGTCCTACCTACCATCTCTAACTTTGACCAACAGTTATACATCGGCTGTTTGGAGGGAAAGCATCACCGCGAGGCGTTCTCTGGAGCAGTGGAGCGTGCAAAAGAGGTCTTGGAGCGTGCAAAAGAGGTGCACACAGACTTGTACGGACCGATGCAGACCCAAAGCTTTGGAGGCTCTAGGTATTTTGTCACCTTCATTGATGATTTCAGCCGTTACACTGTTGTGTACTTCCTTTCTTCCAAGGACCAGTGCTTTGACAGGTTCAAGGAGTTCAAGGCCATGGTGGAGAACCAATCAAGCAAGAAGATCAAGGCGCTGTGCAGCGATCGCGGTGGAGAATACCTAAGCAAGGAGTTCCAGAACTACCTCGCAGTAGCTGGCATCAAGGCGCAGCGTATCGCGCCGTACTCGCCGCAGCAGAACGGGATAGCAGAACGCGCCAACCGTACCATTGTGGAGTCGGCGCGCTCCATGCTGCACGCGGCCCGGCTGACCTATGACTTCTGGGCTGAAGCCGTGAGCACTGCACTCTACATCAAGAACCGTAGTCCAACCAAGGCCATGGAGCAGATGACGCCGTATGAGGCGTTGTTCAGCAAGAAGCCGAGCGTGAGTCATCTTCGCGCGTTTGGCAGCTTGGCGCACATACACGTGCCAAAGGAGAAGGGGCAAAAGTGGGACGCGAAGAGTGCGCAGATGCTGATGATTGGCTACGACGTGGCAAGCTAGGCGTATCGCCTCTACGAGAGGGATACAGGCCACGTCATCATCTCCAGGGATGTCGTCTTCAACGAGAGCAACGTCATCGGCACCAACATCGTGTGTGAAGAGGCAGTAGAACCAGCAGCTGACGAGACAGTGGGAGCAAAAATTCTTCCTGACCCAGTTTCTCCCGATCCTTCCTCTACTGTGACTGTGGGAGAATCTCTCTACTCTCCCATGTCTGATGTTGTAGATAAAGTAGCCTCATCGGCAGAAGCAGAGGAGGCAGATCTAGCACCACCAGTAGCAGTAGTTGTGCCAGCAGCACCGCGCCAGCCGGCCGCTAACGCTCCAGTACCAGGTCGCAGGTACCCTCTTAGGGTGCGTTACAAGCCTGGTGAGCGCGGCCATTTCTGGATGCTGCAGAAACCAGAATAGATGAACGTCGCAGTTGCAGCAGATTTAGATGAGCCTACATCATACAAAGAGGCCATGGCTGCACCGGATGCAGCAGATTGGGCGCAAGCCATGCAGCAGGAGATACAGTCACAGCTGGACAACGGCACGTTGGAGCTGACTGAACGTCCATTAGGACGTAAGGTGATCAAGTGCAAGTGGGTCTTCAAGAAGAAGCGGGGAGCAGATGGTAACCTGGAAAAGTACAAGGCGAGGCTGGTCGCCAAGGGCTACTCGCAGCAGGAGGGCATCGACTACACAGAAACTTTTGCCCCTGTTGCAAAGTTTGCCTCTGTGTGTACGCTCCTCTTTTATGCAGCAGCTGAGGACTTCAAGGTTCACCACATGGATGTCAAGACGGCATTCTTGAATGGTGACTTGGAGGAGGAAATCTACTTGGAGCAGCCGGCGGGGTTCGTCATGGATGGCCAGGAGCACGTGGTCTGCAAGCTGCAGAAGTCGCTGTACGGCCTGAAGCAAGCGTCGCGTGCTTGGAACCAGAAGTTGGATGCGGCATTGCAGTGCATGGGGTTTGAACGCAGCGAGTGTGACTACAACTTGTATCGCTGGCAGCATGAGCATGAGATCCTCATCATCGTTGTCTATGTGGATGACATGCTCCTCCTTTCCAACTACATGTGTGTACTACAAGAGTTCAAGGAAGCCATGCAGGAGCGCTTCTAGATGGCTGATCTCGGGGAGGCATCATACTTCCTCGGTATCCAGATCACGCGTGACCCCAAATAACGTACTCTCTCGCTTGGCAGAGCCGCTACATCAAGGATGTTTTGCAGCGGTTTGGCATGGCAGAGGCAAAACCCATCAGCATGCCGCTGGAGACGCGGCAGTACCTCGTGAGCTTCAATGGAGAAGCAAATGCAGCTGAGCGACAGAAGTACCAGAGCGCCGTCGGCAGTCTCATGTACCTGATGGTGGCAACCAGGCCAGACCTCGCACAGGCTGTGAGCACTGTGAGTCAGCACATGAATGTTGCCAAGGAGGTGCGCGACCGCCTCTTCATGGCGAAGTCTGACATGTCGCAGAAGGAAAGGCGGATCTGGCGTGGTACAAGGACTCGGGGTGTACCAGGAGTCTGACGCACCACAAGGAGTGGTTCACGCAGCTGCTCTCCATTCCCCCCCGTCCGATTGCTTTGGGTGATGATCGAGTGGTGTATGCTGAGGGGATTGGGATTATGGAGATGTGGTTGGAGACCTCACGTCGCATTGAACTGGGAGTGTTCCATGGCGTGCTGTATGTGCCTGATGCTGCGATCAACCTTCTCTCAGTGTCCTCTCTCACAAACACAGGACTGCGCGTCGTTTTTGACGATGATTACGGCTACATCCTCGACAAGGAAACAGGAGAGGAGTTGGCCAAGTCGGTGAAGGAGGGCGACATATACCGCCTGCTGGGGGCGACCAAGATCCCGCGTGAGCAGAGTCTTGCAGCAGTGGTGCAGGCGACAGATGGCGATATCTGGCATGCACGCTACGGCCACATCGGCATGCGCGCCTTACAGCAGCTTCAAGCAAAGCAGATGGTGCGTGACCTACATACCATCTCTAACTTTGAGCAGCAGTTATGCATTGGCTGTTTGGAGGGGAAGCAGCACCGCGAGGCGTTCTCTGGAGCACAGGAGCGTGCAAAAGGGGTGTTGGAGCTGGTCCACACGGACTTGTGCGGACCGATGCAGACCCAGAGCTTTGGAGGCTCTAGGTATTTTCTCACCTTCATTGATGATTTCAGCCGTTACACTGCTGTGTACTTCCTTTCCTCCAAGGACCAGTGCTTTGACAGGTTCAAGGAGTTCAAGGCCATGATGGAGAACCAGACGGGCAAGAAGATCAAGGCGCTGCGCAACGATCGCGGTGGAAAATACCTAAGCAAGGAGTTCCAGGACTACCTCGCAGCAGCTGGCATCAAGGCGCAGCGTACCGCGCCGTACTCGCCGCAGCAGAACGGCGTAGCAGAACGCGCCAACCGTACCATTGTGGAGTCGGCGCGCTCCATGCTGCACGCGGCTCGGCTGACCTACGACTTCTGGGCTGAAGCTGTGAGCACTGCGGTCTACATCAAGAACCGTAGTCCAACTAAGGCGCTGGAGCAGATGACACCGTACGAGGCGTGGTTCGGCAAGAAGCCGAGCGTGGGTCATCTTCGCGCGTTTGGCATCTTGGCGCACATGCACGTGCCAAAGGAGAAGCGGCAAAAGTGGGACGCAAAGAGTGCGCAGATGCTGATGATTGGCTACGACGTGACAAGCAAGGTGTATCGCCTCTACGAGAGGGATACAGGCCACGTCATCATCTCCAGGGAGGTCGTCTTCAATGAGAGCAACGTCATCGGCACCAACATTGTGTGTGAAGAGGCAACAAAAACAGCAGCTGACGAGACAGTGGGAGCAGAAATTCTTCCTGACCCAGTTTCTCCCGATCCTTCCTCTACTGTGACAGTGGGAGAATCACTCTACTCTCCCATGTCTGATGCAGCAGATACAGAGGCTTCATCGGCAGAAGCAAAGGAGGGAGATGTAGCACCACTAGCAAAAGCAGTTGTGCCAGCCGCACCGCGTCAGCCGCCTGCTAACGCTAACGCTCCAGGTCGGAGGTACCCTTTTTGGGTGCGTTACAAGCCTGGTGAGCGCGGCCATTTCTGGATGCTGCAGAAACTGGAACATATGAACGTTGCAGTTGCAGCAGATTGAGATGAGCCAACGTCATATAAGGAGGCCATGGCTGCACCGGATGCAGCAGATTGGGCGCAAGCCGTACAGCAAGAGATACAGTCGCAGCTGGACAACGGCACGTGGGAGCTGACTGAGCGTCCACCTGGACGTAAAGTGATCAAGTGCAAGTGGGTCTTCAAGAAGAAGCGGGGAGCAATTGGTAACCAGGAAAAGTACAAGGCGAGGCTGGTCGCCAAGGGCTACTCGCAGCAGGAGGGCATCAACTACACAGAAACGTTTGCCCCCGTTGCAAAGTTTGCCTCTGTGCGCACGCTCCTCTCTTATGCAGCAGCTGAGGACTTCGAGGTTCACCACATGGATGTCAAAGCGGCATTCTTGAATGGTGACTTGGAGGAGGAGATCTACATGGAGCAGCCGGAGGAGTTCGTCATGGATGGCCAGGAGCACCTGGTCTGCAAGCTACAGAAGTCGCTGTACGGCCTCAAGCAAGCGTCGCGTGCTTGGAACCAGAAGTTGGATGCGGCGTTGCAGTGCATGGGGTTTGAGCGCAGCGAGTGTGACTACAGTATATATCGCTGGCAGCATGAGCATGAGATCCTCATCATCATTGTCTAAGTGGATGACATGCTCCTCCTTTCCAACAGCATGTCTGCACTGTAGGAGTTCAAGGAAGCCATGCAGGAGCGCTTCCAGATGTCTGATCTCGCGGAGGTATCATACTTCCTCGGTATCCAGATCGTGCGTGACCGCAAGTCACGCTCTCTCTCGCTGCAGCAGAGCCGCTACATCAAGGATGTTTTGCAACGGTTCGGCATGGCAGATGCAAAACCCATCGGCACGCCGCTGGAGACGCGGCAGTACCTCGTGAGCTTCAATGGAGAAGCAAATGCAGGTGAGTGACAGAAGTACCAGAGCGCCGTCGGCAGTCTCATGTACCTAATGGTGGCAACCAGGCCGGACCTCGCACAGGCTGTGAGCGCTGTGAGCCGGCACATGGCTAATCCCGGACCGGAGCACCAGAAGGCAGTGAAGCGGATCTTCCGCTACCTTGCTGGAACCATCAACATTGGCATCACCTACAACGGCAATGACAACAGCATCATCGGCTACACAGACGCAGATTGGACTTCAAACCCTGAGGACCGCAAGTCCATTTCTGGACATGTGTTCCTCATGAATGGTGGAGCCATCAGTTGGTGCAGCAAGCGGCAGGTGGTCGTGGCCACCTCGAGTACTGAAGCTGAGTACGTATCTGTAAGCTTTGGAGCCAAGGAAGCAGTTTGGCTCCAACGTCTCATGGCAGAGATGAGTGGGAGTGCAGCAGTTCCAGTTCCTGTGCGCGTCAACAACCAGAGCGCAATCGCACTCGCCAAGAATCCTGAGCACCATGCACGCACCAAGCACATTGACATCGCATATCACTTCATCAGGCACATGGTGCAGGAGGGTGCTATCAAGCTGGAGTTTACTCCAACAAGCAAGCAGGTTGCTGATTTCTGCACCAAGCCAGTGACCCGTGAGAAGCAGCAGTTCTGCATGAAGGCATGTGGACTCAGCCCACTTTGACTGCGGCAAAGTGGGAGATTGTTGGAAAGGGAGCCATTCGGCTCAATTTCAGGTCCATAGGAGCAAGTTCCAGGAAAGTACCAGATGCCTGCTCCGATCGCCAATCCGACTTCACCATTGGAAAGATCATGTGGCAAAATGTCTACGGTCCAAGGTTGAGGCCGAGCCAACGGTCGGATTGGGAGATATGAATTTTCGAAGTTTCGGGGGTCATGGACCGTCGATGTCTGGGTGGGCATGGGTGATGGCTCCATGCCTTAGCCTGAGAAAAGAAAAAGGCAAGAGGTCCAGGGTCAAGACCTGATGGAAGAAATATCCAAAAAGGTCCTTGGTCTTAGGATTGCCTTGTCAGAGTGTACTGACTAGGATAAAGGTACCTCTCCTTACTTTTTAGGTGAGGTGAGATCCTTGTGTGCTAGCCATGGACACATTGCGATTCTCCATGGGTTTGTGGGTTATGTGACCACTAGGAGTGTGCCATGAGAGCATTCTCTAGCTCTCTAGGTCGTGTGTGAGTGGTCAGACTAATTGCTAGGCTGATTTCCTCCCTTGTGTGAGATTATGGATTCTAGTGTGTGAGCCTTAGCCTCCATGGCTAAGTGGTGTGGCTTGTGAGAGGGCTGACTTGCCCAAGCTCTAGCTCTATATGTACTCCATCATTTTGAGTGATTGAATAACCATTCTTCAGCACAAGTGATGCCCTTCCAATCACACATGCTCGCTGCTCCAAGGCTCCCTCTCTCCTCCATTTCCAACATGCTCTAGCCCACCTTGCGGAAGCATTGTCACGAGAGCGGGGGAACTTACCCGCTCCCAAGCCTCCTTCCCTCCTTCCATGTCCTCCGTTTATCTCTACTATATTTCTGTCACCAGGAACGTCTTTACCATCATGTCTATTCCCGTGTGAGATTCCTGTAATCTTGCAAACCCTATCTTCCTAGGAGTTATCACGGATCCAGTAGACTGTGCATTTTGTGCCTATTTTGCCCTTGTCCCTTCTACTGCTACGGCATGTGCGACATCTTGTAGGTGTTTTTTAGTCTTCTCCTTTGATATTCCGTGGCTCATCTTGTCCTCGCCAAATGCCCTCATGACACCAATCTTAGCCTCTACTCTTGTCCCTTGGGGTGTTGAGGGCATGGAAGGCTCCTTTTTTCTTATTCTCCCAATATCCTCTTCCTCCTCCCTGATATTGCAAGCCACCTGGGCTTGCTTGAGTACTTCCCTCATCCTCTCCTGATACTTTGTGTCTCCTTCGTTCAGCTTCCTAGGCGTATGTACGACGTGATCTTTCGATTCCGCGCTGACACTCTAAATTTCTCTCTTTTAAGTCCGCATGCGTCAGTTATCCTTGGCAACGTGTTGGAGCATCACTACGATCCACTTCTCCACACCTGCAGGGTTCTCACTAGTATCATTCATAAGATCGTCAACAAAATTTGTCCACTCTTTCAACCCGCAGTAGATAACGGACTAGAAAACAAGGCCATCGCATTGGCACATGCCATCCTCTCCTAGTATTATATGTAGGAGGAGATATCACCCCGAGAATCATGATCCTATACTAAGCACTTCATAGGACTTCCTTGCACTTTGTCTTTAGTACCTGGTCACTTTAGTATCTGCCTTTGGTGGACAAGTTTATGAGGAGTCTCAAAGGTAAGATCTATAATGAACCACGAGTAGCTCATAGATTTGTAGCCCTAGAGCCAGCCTGTATACTAGGCACATAGTGGCTCCTTGGATGAGCGACTTGTTGGGAAAGGAGCCATCCGGCTCAGTTTCGGGTCCACAAGAGCAAGTTCCAGGAAGCTACCAGATGCCTACTCCGATTGTCAATCTGACTTCACCATTGGAAAGATCAGGTGGCAAATTGTCTACGGTCCAAGTTTCAGCCCGATCCAACGGTCGGATTGGGAGATATCAATTTTCGAAGTTTCGGGGGTCATGGACCGTCGATGTCTGGGTGGGCATGGGTGATGGCTTCATGCCTTAGCCTGAGAAAAGAAAAAGGCAAGAGGTCCAGGGTCAGGACCTGATAGGAGAAGCGGCAGAAATGGGATGCAAAGAGTGCGCAGATGCTGATGATTGGCTACGACGTGGCAAGCAAGGCCTATCGCCTCTACAAGAGGGATACAGGCCACGTCATTATCTCCACGGATGTCGTCTTCAACGAGAGCAACGTCATCGGTACCAACATTCTCTGTGAAGAGGCAACAGAACCAGCAGCTGACGAGGCAGTGGGAGCAGAAATCCTTCCTGACCCAGTCTCTCCCGATCCTTCCTCTACTATGACAGTGGGAGAATCACTGTACTCTCCCATGTCTGATGCAGCAGATATAGTAGCCTCATCGGCAGAAGCAGAGGAGGGAGCTGCAGCACCACCAAGAGCAGTAGTAATGCCAGCAGCACCGCGCCAGCCGCCCGCTAAC
>SZWC01011111.1:2310-16152 GCA_023375785.1 Penium margaritaceum | reverse complement strand
AGTCACACACGACCTAGAGAGCTAGAGAATGCTCTCATGGCACACTCCTAGTGGTCACATCACCCACAAACCCATGGAGAATCGCCATGTGTCTATGGCTAGCACACAAGGATCTCACCTCACCTAAAAAGTAAGGAGAGGTACCTTTATCCTAGTCAGCACACTCTGACAAGGCAATCCTAAGACCAAGGACCTTTTTCGATATTTCTCCCATCAGGTCTTGACCCTGGATCTCTTGCCTTTTTCTTTTCTCAGGCTAAAGCATGGAGCCATCACCCATGGCCACCAAGACATCGACGGTCCATGACCCTCGAAACTTCAAAAATTGATATCTCCCAATCCGACTGTTGGATTGGCCTGAAACTTGGACCGTAGATAATTTGCCACCTGATCTTTGCAATGGTGAAGACTGGTTGACGATCAGAGCAGGCATCTGGAAGTTTCC
This sequence comes from Penium margaritaceum, assembly GCA_023375785.1. Classification (NCBI taxonomy): domain Eukaryota; kingdom Viridiplantae; phylum Streptophyta; class Zygnematophyceae; order Desmidiales; family Peniaceae; genus Penium; species Penium margaritaceum. Next base: position 15,707 of record SZWC01011111.1, on the reverse strand, counting down.
TTGAACTTGCTCCTGTGGACCTGAAATTGAGCCGGATGGCTCCCTTTCCAACAGTGAGCGCCAAACAAAGCCTACAAAGCAGTACAACGGAGGGCAGGCCGAGTGAGCTGGCCTGAGCTGGTCGTGCCTTTCGCAAGGAGAGCCTGCTACCATCGCCGAGGCTCTCTCGCGGCCGGACGCCGCTAAGTGGAAGGAGGTGATGGAGAGCGAGCTCGCCTCCATCGAGGAGAACAGAACGTAGGAGCTGCTAGACAGACAACCATACGCACACGTGGTGGGCGTGAAGTGGGTCTTACGCGTCAAACGCAAGCAAGACAATAGCATCGACAAGTACAAGGCAAGAATCATCGCAAAGGGGTTCTCGCAGAGAGCGGGGTTTGAGTACGACAAGACCTACTCTCCTGTCGCATCTTTCCCCTCCATCCGCACCTTGCTGGCTGTGGCTGCGGCGCGCAACATGGAAATGCACCAGATGGACGTCAAGACTGCCTTCCTGCACGAGAAGCTTGACAAGGAGATGTTGTTACTGGTAGCGCTGTACGTGGATGACCTGATTCTGGCCTCCACCTCCATGAAGGCTCTCGAGGCCCTCAAGGCTAAGCTGCAGAGGCGGTTTCAGAATAAGGACATGGGCGAGCTTGGTAACTACTTGGGCATCGCCATGTATCGCAGCCGAGCTCTTGGCACCATCCAGATCAACCAGACGAAGTACATTTCAGAGGTGCTTCGGCGCTATGGCATGGAAGACGCCAAACCCCTCAGCACTCCTCTCCCCACGAAGTGCAATCTCACCTCCGCCCACTCCCCCAGCACTGAAGCCAAGCGCCGCAAAATGCACAATGTGACGTACCAGTCTGCGGTGGATAGCATGATGTATGCCATGGTTGGTACGCGCTCGGACATCTCCTTTGCTGTGGGGCTAGTCAGTCGGTTCGTGGCCAACCCTGGGCCATTCCACTGGCAGGCTATGAAGCGCATTTTGCGCTATCTCAACAAGACACGGCACATGGGGCTGCAATACGGCAGCCTTCAAGGAACAGATCCTTTACGCCTCAAGTGCTACACCGACGTAGATTTTGGAGGCAACGTGGATGATAGGAAGTCCACCTCGGGCTTTGTGTGCCTTGTGAACGGCGGCCGCAAGTAGGACTGCGTCTCCATCTCAACCGCAGAAGCTGAGTACGTGGCACTGTCTGAGGTGTGCCAGGAGACGCAGTGGCTACGCAGTTTGCTTGCTGAGATGGACACACCACAAAACAAGGCTACGGTCATCTACGTCGACAACCAGAGCACGATGGACATCGCGTTCAAGGACACCCTCTCTTGGCGGACCAAGTACATCGACATCCGCTATCACTACACGCGCGACCTCGTCGCCAGGAGAGTGGTGGATTTGCAGTACATCGCAACTAAGCAGATACTTGCGGACTTCCTGACGAAGCCGCTGGACAGTGACCCGCACATGGTAGGGGCATGGGGCATCGGGATGGTGAGTGCAGAAGACGAGGGCTGAACGGGCAACCTACTTCATAGGTGGCCGACATCGCTGGGCCCATGGCTGCAGCAAGAATCTAGCCGGAGATGGACGCAGGTGCAAGGGAGATTTTGTTATGTTCTGTGTATGTCCCTGGTCCAATCAGCGGAAGATTTAGACTGGGTATGCACTACGCTTGTAGCGCAAGACCCCCAGCGACATGCAAGAGAGGCTGAGAGAGACAAGGCATGCACTGCTCATCCTTGTGGGGTAAGTCCCCTTGGTCTACTCTTGGTAGTCTACCTGGTGCATGCTCCCTAGGACAATTTCCCAGAGCCTAGTGGGTGAAGGCACCGTCTCGCAAGCGAGAGATCCAGGGTTGAATCCCGCTATGACCAAAGTTTTCTTTGTGACTAAAAATAGCCAACGAAGCTTCCTAGAAGCCTCTAAGGTCCAAGGTGGATCAAGCGCCACTTGGCGGTCACAGAGGGTGCCATGTCATCAAAACTGATCACACAGTCTAGGGTGGCCTTTGGGGGAGGCCCCTCTAAGGACCCATTGGGAGCATTGTCCAGAGACTATATAAGGCCTATCATTTACATGTGATTATATATCATCTCTTACTCTTGAGACTTGGGAGAAAACTAGTCCCTTGTTGGCCACCAACAAAGAGGGTAAAGAGCAAGTGAAAGTACACACTTTGGTGTGTAGCATTGCCAGTTGGGTGAGAGTTTGGAATAGTCTCCGGCCACGGTTGGGACAAGCTAAGTGAACCTTTCAATGTGGAAACACCACTCCGTGGGTGATCTCTACCTTGGTTGAAATACCAAGGACGGTCGGCGGTTTGCCTGTCGGCGCCGTTTACTCTAGACCGTGGCCAAGTACGGAGTGACAGTAAGCACTGCGGTGTACATCAAGAACCGCAGTGAAACCAAGGCCCTGGAGTAGATGATTCCGTACGAGGCGTGGTTTGGCAAGAAGCCGATTGTTGGTCATCTTTGTGCGTTTCGCAGCGTAACGTACATGCACGTGCAAAAGGAGAAGCGGCAAAAGTGGGACACAAAGAGCGTGCAGATGCTGATGGTTGGCTACGACGTGGCAAGCAAGGCGTATCGCCTCTACGAGAGGGATACAGGCCATGTCATCATCTCCAGGAATGTCGTCTTCAACAAGAACAACATCATTGGCAACAACATTGTCTGTGAAGAGGTAACATAAGCAGCAGCTGACAAGGCACTCGGAGCAGATATCCTTCCTGACCTTGTCTCTCCTGATCCTCCCTCCACTATGACAGTGGGAGAACCAGTCTACCCTCCCACGTCTGTTGCAGCAGATACAACGGCCTCATTGGCAGAAGCAGAGGAAGAAGATGCACCACCATCAATAAGAGCAGTTGTACCGGCAGCACCGCGTCAGCCGCCTGCTAACGCTCCAGCACCAGGTCGAACGTACCCTCTCAAGGTGCGCTACAAGCTTTGTGAGCACGGGTATTTCTGGATGCTCCAAAAACCAAACCAGATGAAAGTTGCAGTAGCAGCAGACTCTGATAAGCCGACGTCGTACAAGGAGGCCATGGCGTCACCATATGCGGCAGATTGGATGCCAGCTATGCAGCAAGAGATACAGTCGCAGCTCGACAACGCAAAGGACTTTGAGGTCCACCACATGGACGTCAAGACGACGTTCCTGAAAGGTGACCTGGAGGAGGAGATTTACATGGAGCAGCCGGAGGGTTTCGTCATGGATGGCCAGGAATACCTGGTTTGCAAGCTGCATAAGCTGTAGAGCCTCAAGCAAGCGTCGCGTGCGTGGAACCAGAAGTTGGATACGGCGTTGCAATGCATGGGATTTGAGCGCAGTGAGTGTGACTACAGCGTTTATTGCTAGCAGCATGGTCATGAGGTGCTCATCATCATCGTGTGTGGATGACATGCTTCTCCTTTCAAACAGCATGTCTGCATTGCAGGACTTCAAGGAGGCCATACAGGAGCGCTTCCACATGTCCGATCTCGGGGAGGCATCATACTTCCTCCGTATTCAGATCACGCGTGACTGAAAATCACGCTCTCTCTCACTGCAGCGGTTTGGCATGGCAGAGGCAAAACCCATTGGCACGCCGCTCAAGACGCGGCAGTACCTTGTGAGCTTCAATGGAGAAGCAGATGCAGCTGAGCGGCGGAAGTACCAGAGCGCCATCGGTAGCCTCATCTACCTGATGATTGCAACGAGGCCGGACCTCGCACAGGTTGTTAGCGCTGTGAGCGAGCACATGGCAAACCCCTGACTTGAGCACCAGAAGGCAGTGAAGCGGATCTTCCGCTACCTTCCTGGAACCATCAACATCGGCATCACCTACAACGACAACGACAACAGCATCATTAGCTACAAAGACGCAGATTCGGCTTCAAACCCTGAGGATCGTAAGTCCATCTCTGAACATGTATTCCTCATGAATGGTAAGGCCATCAGCTGGTGCAGCAAGCGGCAGGTGGTGTTGGCCACCTCAAGCACGGAACCTGAGTACGTCTCTCTCAGCTTTAGAGCCAAGGAAGTAGTTTGGCTTTAGCGTCTCATGGCAGAGATGAGTGGGAGTGCAGCACTTCCAGTTCCTATGGGCGTCGACAACCAAAGCTCGATCACAGTCACCAAGAATCCTGACGACCATGTATGCACCAAGCACATTGACATTGCATATCACTTCATCAGGCACATGGTGCAGGAGGGTGCTATCAAGCTGGCGTTTACTCCAACCAGCAAGCAGGTCGCTGATTTCTGCACCAAGCCAGCGACCCGTGAGAAGCAGCAGTTCTGCATGAAGGCATGTGAACTCAGCCCACTCTGATTGCGGCAAAGTGGGAGATTATTAGGAAAGGAGCCATCCGGCTTAGTTTCAGGTCTACAGGAGCAAGTACCAGATGCCTGCTGTGATCGTCAACCCAACGTTATCATTGTTACGATCAGTTGGCAAAATTTGTACGGTCCAAGTTTGAGGTTGATCCAACGGTCGGATTGGGAGATATGAATTTTCAAACTTTTCGGGGTCATCGACTACCGATATCCGAGTCACCGTGGGCGATGGCTCCATGCCTTAGCCTGAGAAAAAGAAAAAACGCAAGAGATCCAGGGTCAAGACCTGATGAGAGAAATATCCAAAAAGGTCCTAGTTTCTTGGATTGCCTTGTTAGAGTGTGCTGACTAGGAAAAAGGTACCTCTCCTTACTTTGTAGGGGAGGTGAGATCCTTGGGTGCTAGCCATGGACACATGGCGATTCTCCATGGGATTGTGGGTTATGTGACCACAAGGAGTGTGCCATGAAAGCATTTTCTAGCTCTCTAGGTCGTGTGTGAGTGGTCAGCCTGATTGCTAGGCTGATTTCCTCCCTTGTGTGAGATTATGGACTCTAGTGTGTGAGCCTTAGCCTCCATGGCTAAGTGGTGTGGCTTGTGAGAGGGCTTACTTGCCCAAGCTCTAGCTCTATATGTACTCCATCATTTTGAGTGATTCAACAACCATTCTTCAGCACAAGTAATGTCCTTCCATTCACACATGCTTGCTGCTCCAAGGGTCCCCTCTCTCCTCCAGATCCAACACTTCTATCTCCACTTCTTCATCTTGTTTCACATAGAGGAAAGTTGTCTTGACGTCCATCTCATGGACCTCGAGGTCTGTTGTAGAAAAAATGTCCAACATGAATCTGATAGAGGCAAAGGTGATGTTAGGCGCAAAGATCTTCTGGTTTCTGAGCCTACATGCTGGGAAAAACCCTTTTGTACAACCTCTACCTTGTACTTGTCAATAGTATTTCTCTTACTTGAACTTTTTTGTGCCTACCAACTTTGACCCCTCTACGTGGGTATTTTGGGACCTCTCCACCAGAATCCATGTTTGATTCTCTTCAATGGATGTAAGTTTGCAATCAACTGCCTTCTCAACGCATCTCGCATGTTCATAGCCTCTGTTGTGGTCACAAGCTCTTTCTCAGCCAAACATGACGAATAGAGTCCGGTCTATTCCACATTTTGAGCATCATACTTAGGGAGTGGAGCTTTGTTGTAGCGCGGAATGTTTCGGAGTGTTTTTGGGGGTGCTTTAATGCTGAGATGCTTTAGCTGCTCTTATTCTTCCGATGATCTGTTATTAGAGGAAGAGCCATTAATCTTAGTATTCATTTCATATACGTTGGACGACTCAGACTTAGGGTTAGAGTCTGTTGCTGCATAAGCCTATGCAATGTTTCTCCCCGCAACACCACCATCATGCTTTAGTAGCACCATCTCCAAATAATCAGAGACGTGATCACCTCACTTGAGAAACACAACCTACACTCCTAATTTGGGAGCATGGACGAGATGCACGGGCTCTTCCTTGTCGAGTGTCCTCTCTTCAAACTCGAGATCGCGGCTCCTGATGAGCTACGCAGCTGCATGGTCTTTTTTCATGTATGCCGCGTATACTATCTTGTATCTGACCACTATAAATGTGCGAGCGTGTGTAGCTAGCTTGCGACTTCCTTCTCTGTTTGGATCTTTGCCAAGGTCATACAGTTAAAAACCCTCAAGTTTGAGGCATGTGAATCCTTCCTTGACCAAGCCTCAGCTGCTTCTCTTATTACTTTTTACCACGACTTCCAAGCGTGGCTACTCAAATAAGATTCACAAGATAGAAAGCAGTTCTTGCAGCTTTGGTCCACAAGCAAAATGGGAATTCGGCATCATAAGGCACGTTTTGTGTCATGCCAAGGATTGTGTCGTTCATCCGCTTAGCAACGCCATTTCTCTAAGGGTTGTAAAGGATCATGATCTGGTAGTTGATGATGTCTTTGCTTAACAAGCCTTTCCACACCTTGTACTCACCACCATTGTCCGTGCGCATTACCTTGACCTTCTTGCTTGTCTGCTGCTCTACCATGGTAATAAACAATTATACTTTCTGTTTGTATGCTTTTATTGTCTTCAAGAAATAGATCTACATCTTGCGACTTTAGTCATCAATGAATATCAAGAAGTACTTACTACTGGCATTTGAAGAATTATAGAATGGTCCGTACACATCATAGTGAATCTTGTCCAATATTGGTGTGGCACGTTATCCATTATGTTCAAAGAGCTTTCTTTTTGCCTTGCCTTGGAGGCGTGGCACACAACTTCCTGGACTACCCCTCATCCTTGGCTTTACATCCCTCCATTCCATGACCCATTTTGTATTGCCGCATAGCTTGTAGTATTCTGTCAGCCACATTGCCTAAGCGCGTGTGCTATAGCTCAGCATTGATCTCTTCTGTGGACGGAGCCGCCATTCTGCAATCTCTATTGTGATATCAGGCATTGGATACTTGGGCTCTTCAACCGCCACATATCCCTCATTTGTATACTCAAGGGGCTTGGTCTGTAGTACATTGAGCCCATCAAATATAGGGTCCTGTACAACAAAACGCTCCTTGGAATAGGAGAAGTTGATGTCCTTTGTCTTGACAATCACGACTTCCTCCTCATGTCATGGGCCATGATTATGGACACCGACAAGAGGTTTGCCATAAAAAATGACATGTAGACGACGTTGTGTATATCTACCTACCTAAGGCGACGGTCGCAAAAATGGATTTTGACACAATGGTTCCCGCTGAGCGCTCTTGGTATTGCAACCAAGAGATGATATCACCCTCAGAGCCAAGGTTCCACACTGAGCAGTTCATAGGAGTCACTTCCTTGCTCTGTGTCCTTAGCACCTGTGTACTTTCATGGAAGGAGAGAACTCCTGGGGCTTAGACCAACCAATGCTTCTTTAGTGTCTGCCTCTGGTGGACAACTCTGTTAGGAGTCTCAAAGGTAAGAACTGTACTCAATGAAAGGCAACTCACAGGTTCTTATAGTCCTACAGCCAGCCTCTAACCTAGGCGCGCAATGGCTCCTTAGATGAGCCACTTGAGGGGCAATCTGGATTGCGTCATCCTCCCTACCTACATGGCGCTCCCTCAGACCGCCAAGTGGCACCAGCCACCAAAAAGGACCTTGGAATGTTCTAAAATGTCTCTTAGAACCTTCAAAGGAGTGCGGAATGGCCCGTACACATCAGAGTGAATCAGGTCCAAGATTGCTGCCGCACGTTGCCCATTACACTCAAAGGTCTTTCTCTTTGTCTTGCCTTGGAGGCATGGCTCACATAGCTTCTTGGACTTTCCCTCATCTTTGGCCTTGAATCCCCCCATCCCATGAACCACTTCTTGCTGCTGTATAGCTTGCAAGGTCTTGTTGGCCAGATGGACAAAACGCCTGTGCCACAGCTCATTCTTTGTGTTGATGGAGTTGGCCGCCATGCTGATGGCTTGTGGTATAATATCAGGCTTTGGAGACTTGGGCTCTTCAACCGCCAGATATCTCTCATTTGTACTTCCAAGGGGTTTGGTCTGCAGCACATAGAGCCCATCCACTCTTGGGACCTGTGCAATACTCTCCTTGGGATAGGAGATCTTGATGTCCTTGTTCTTGACAATCACGACCTCCTCCTTCGTGAAGACGACCGTCATGTCGTGGTCCTTGATTTTGGACATTGACAAGAGGTTTGCCACAAAAGACGGCATGTAGACGACATTCTCCAGTTTCAAGTCTTTTTCAGCACCGTTCACGTTGATGCTGATCAACTTATCTCCCTTGTCTTCCGCATGGACAAGGCTGTCGTTGGCACACCTGAAGCGACGTTTACTGTCCCTAATGGGAATGAACCAATCCTTCTCCCTTGAAGAATGTTGGTTCGTGCCAGAGTCAAACCCACCATTAACCTCCTTGAGAGTGAGCGTCACAGGTGTTGTCATACTACTTCTCTACTTCTCTGCTTCTCTGCTTCACTAAGGCCAATGTAGGCTGACATAGGCTGTTGTGTGCTACCGGTTTAGAAGGTGCAGACCCGTTGCTTATCCCTTAGCCGTTAATCACCTGTAAACAGAGAAAAACGCACACTAGCAAACCCAGGGTCCTGCCTCTAAGGACACAGCTTATCCTGGTTATGGCTGAAGGATCGTACCTCTAAGGCCAGAGCTTATCCTTGGCCCTTGTGCGCTAAGTGCCAGCACCCACCGTTGGAGCTGATAGAGGAGATGGAGCAGATGGAACAGATGGAGCTCATGGAACTGATGTGCGCTGCAAAACAAAGAGGATACAGAGCGCGCAAAAGCGTGCCTTACAACTAGTTAGTGTGGGCCAATAACCCTTTGCAACCTGCTTGAGGCGACGGTGTAGAACATGGGTTCTGACACAATGGTTCCCACCGACCGCTCTTGGTATTGCAACCAAGAGATGATATCATCCTAAGAGCCAAGGTTCCACACTGAGTAGTTTATAGGAACCACTTCCTTGCACTGTGTCCTTACATAACCCACAATCCCATGGAGAATCGCCATGTGTCCATGGCTAGCACAGAAGAATCTCACCTCACCTAAAAAGTAAGGAGAGGTACCTTTTTCTAGTCAGCATACTCTGACAAGGCAATCCAAGAACCTAGGACCCTTTTGGATATGTCTCCCATCAGGTCTTGACCCTGGACCTCTTGCCTTTTTCTTTTCTCAAGCTAAGGCATGGAGCCATCCTCCATGTTCACCCATACATCGGCGGCCGATGACCCCGAAAACTTCAAAAATTTGTATCTCCCAATCCGACTGTTGGATGGGCCTGAAACTTGAAACGCACATGTTTTGCCACCGGATCTTTCGAATGGAGAAGTCCAATTGACAATTTGAGCAGGCATTAAGTATTTCCATGGAACTTGCTCCTGTGGACTTGAAACTGAGCTCGATGGCTCCTTTTCCAACAATCTCCCACTTTGCCACACTCAGAGTGGACTGAGTCCACATGCCTTCATGCAGATTTACTACTTCTCACAGGTACAAAAATCAGCAACCTACTTGCTGGTTGGAGTAAACTCCAGCTTGATAGCACCCTCCAGCACGATGTGCCTGATGAACTGATTTGCGATATAAATGTGCTTGGTACGTGGATGGTGCTCAGGAATCTTGGCAAGTACAGTTGCGCTCTCGTTGTCGACGCGCAATGACACTGGAATTGCTACCCTCCCGCTCATCTGTGCCATGAGAGGTTGAAGCCAAACTGCTTCCTTCGCTCCAAAGCTGAGAGAGACGTACTCAGCTTCCGTGCTTTGAGGTGGCCATATCCACCTGCCGCTTGTTGCACCAGCTGATGGCCCCACTATTCATGAGGAACACATGTCAAGAGATGGACTTGCCATCATCAAGGTTTGAAGCCCAATATATACTGTGTAGCTGAAGATATTGTTGTCGTTGCCATTGTAGGTGATACCAATGTTCGTGGCTCACTCCCATCAACAAGGTAGCACAAGCAAGGTAGTGGAAGATCCGCTTCACTGCCTTCTGGTGCTGAGGCCCGAGATTTGTTATGTGCTGGCTCACAGCGCTCATAGCCTGTGCGAGGTCTGGCCTGGTTGCCACCCTCAGGTGTATGGGACTGCCGACGGTGCTCTAGTACTTTTGCCGCTCAGCTGCAACTGTTCTCTATTGAAGCTCACGAGGAATTGCCGCGTCTCCAGCGGCGTGCTGATGGGTTTGGCGTCTGCCTTGCCGAATCATTGCAAGACATCCTTGATGTAGTGGCTCTGCTGCAGCAAGAGAGAGGGTGATTTGCGGTCACACGCGATTTGGATTGCCAAGAAGTATGATGCCTCCCCGAGATCAGACATCCGAAAGCGTTCTTGTATGGCCTCGTTCAACTCCTACAGTACAGACATGCTGTTGGAAAGGAGGAGCATGTTATCCACAAGACGATGATGATGAGGACCTCATGACCATACTGCCAGCGATAGACGCTGTAGTTACACTCACTACGCTCCAACCCCATACACTGCAGTGCCGCATCCACTTCCAAGTATGCGACGCTTGGTTTTAGGCTGTACAACGACTTCTACAGCTTACAAACCAGGTGCGCCTAGCCATCCATGATGAATTCCTCCGGCTTCATATAGATTCACTCCTCCAAGTCACCATTCACAAATGCCTTCTTGACATCCATGTGGCGAATCTCGAAGTCCTCAGCTACTGCATGAGGGAGGAGCATGCGCACAAAGGCAAACTATGCAAAAAGAGCAAACGTTTCTGTCTAGTCGATGCCTTCTTCCTGCGAGTAGCCATTAGCTTCCGGATTTGCCTTGAACTTTTTGAGGTTGCCATGTGTGTCCCTCTTCTTCTTTAATACCCACTTGCACTTGATTACCTTGCGTCTAGGTAGACGCTCAGTCAGCTCCTACGTACCGTTGTCAAGCTGCGATTGTATCTCATGCTGCACTGCTTGCATCCAATGTGCTACATCCTGTGAAGCCATGGCCTCTTTCTACGACGTCGGCCTATCAGAGTCTGGTGCAACTGCGATATTCATCTGATCTGGCTTTTGCAACATCCAAAAATACCCGTACTGACCACGCTTGTAGCCCACCCTGAGAGCGTACCTACGACATGGTGTCGAGTTGTTAGCGGGCGCCTGGCATGGTGCTGCAGGCACAACTGCTAGTGCTAGTGATGTTGCATCTGCTTCTTCTGATTCTGCCGATGCGGCCGCTGTATCTGCTGCATCAGACATGGGAGAATAGAGTGGTTCTCCCACTGTCACAATAGAGGAAGGATTAGGAGAGACGGGGTCAGGGAGAATTGATTGCTCTTGGTATTGCAACCAAGAGACGATATCACCCTCTTGGTATTGCAACCGGCCGCTCTTGGTATTGCAATCGACCGCTCTTGGTATTGCAACCGACCGCTCTTGGTATTGCAACCAAGAGACGATATCACCTTCAGAGCCAAGGTTCCACACTGAAAAGTTCATAGGAATCACTTCTTTGTACTATGTCCTTAGGACCTGGTCACTTTCGCATGCCTTGTCTTTGTGGACTAGACTTAGGGGACTTACTCCAAGGGAGCAATGCATGCCTAGTCCGTCCTGTGCCTGTCCTAGTATCAACCATGGACAAGGAGCATATCAGGTCAACAAACTCTCCCTTGCACCTCTGTCCATTAGCTGTAAGATCTCTCCTTTCTCCAGCAGTCTTGGCCTCAGTCTTTGTCCGCTGCCTTGACCACACCAATGGCTCGAGTTCCTTCAGAGTGCAATTCGCTGTCTAGCGCTTTCCTCATGCAATCTATGAGCATCTTCCTGGTCTTCGTCATGTGAGTAGTGGTATCTGATATCGATGTGTTTGGTCTGCCAAGATATGACATTCTGTGCCATTTTAATGGCACTCGTGTTGTCGATGCAGATCTCTTTTGCCTCCGTTTACGGCACTTTCATCTCGGCAAGCAAACTGCGTAGCCATTGTGTCCCCTTGCATGCTTCTGACAGAGCGATGGACTCTGCCTCTACAGTAGAGAGGGAGACACAGTCTTGCGTTCTGCTTGCCCAAGAGACTGCACCACTGTTCAAGAAGTACACAAAGCCCGAGATGGATTTTCTGTCATCGATTTTTCCTCCCCAGTCGGCGTCTGTGTAGTACACCAGCCGTAACGGGTCCGATCCTTCTTGGCCTCCAAACGGGAGTCCCATGTGTCAAGTCTTCTTTAGATAGCGCATGATGCGCTTGACTACTTGCCAGTGCTGTGGCCATGGATTGGCCACAAACATGCTCACTTGTCCCACAGTATAGCAAATGTCAGTGCGTGTTCCTACCATTGCATACATGAGGCTGCCAATAGCAGACAGGTACAGAATGTTCTCCATCTCACGCCATTCTACTTCTGTACTAGAGCTCATGGAGGAGGAGAGCTTGACGTTTGTTGTCATGGGTGTGCTGATGGGCTTGTAGTCCTCCATGTTGTAGCGCTTGAGGACTTCCATGAAATACTTGGTCTGGTGCAACTCGATGGTGCCTGCTACTCGATTGCGGTGGATGGCTATCCCGAGGTAGAATTCGAGCGGACCCATGTCCTTCATCTTGAACCTGTTGCAGAGATCTGTCTTCAGCTTGTTCAACAACTCGACCGATGACAAGCAGATGATCAGGTCATCCATGTACAGTACAACCAGCATCAAGCCTTGCTCATCCTCCCTCACATACACACTAGAGTCATTCTGGCAGTACAAGAAGGTGAGCCCGGCCATGAAGCCGTCCATCTCCTTGTACCACATCTTTGGAGCCTGTTTGAGCCCGTAGAGTATTTTGACCTGTTTGTAAACCTTGCCCTCTGGAGCTTTTACTCCCTCGGGCACTTCTATCAACAGTTCTTTGTCTACAGGAAAGCCGTCTTGACATCCATCTGGTGGACCTCAAGATCTTTTGCAATAACGATGTCCAACATGGATATGGTGGAGGCAAAGGTGACGACAGGCATGAAGGTCTCCTCTTATTTTGAGCCTGAACGTTGGGAAAATCCCTTCGCTACAACTCTATTGAAATTGAGCCTGTGGAGGCGGAGCGCGCTCGTCGCCGCTCACCACCTCCCACAAGCCCCTCTCCTCCAAAAGGAGGCGGGTACGGATCTTCCAAAACGTAAAGTTGGCGCGTCCTTCCAGCCTCTCCAAGGGCTGGGCTGCTGTTACCACGCCTGCTGCTGCCATTTTGAGCTTTGGTGATGCTCAACGCTGCCCTTGGGTGGTGGCGCTACCCCTGCTTCGGCTGCTGCTTCTGCCAGAAATCTGTCTGACAGAAAATGGACTGTGGATGCCAGCAGACTGGGAATTTGGAAAAACTGAGCCCAGCACTGGAAAATTCAGCTCAAAACCTTTCAGATCGACCCATAAAACAGGGTCATCAACAGGGGATTTCAAAAGATATGCCCTCTTGAAAACAGGGTATGCTTCTGCTCCTACTCCAACTCAGGCCAGCCAGCTTGTAAACGGCGTTTCTCCCAAACGAATCAATGGAATGCAAATATTTTTGCATCAATGGAAATTTTAGCAAAAATACTACAGTTCGCAT
>SZWC01011110.1:75334-91507 GCA_023375785.1 Penium margaritaceum | reverse complement strand
AGGGTTTGAGGGGGTTTGCAGGATGTGGCGCACGCTGTGATAGAAGAAAGGGCTTCTGCCGGGCCCCGCTACCGCGGGGCCCAGTAGGTACCCGGGCAAGCAAAAAACTTAAACCCAAACCCCCCAATGTAACTAGGGGGTTTGTCCAATATTTGGAGAGGGGGGGGGGGGGTTCCAACATATAGTGCACACGAACGTTCAACTTTTGGAGTTTGCAGTTGCGAACTCCAAAAAATCGCGAGAGGGTTGCTTTTGACATCCGTGAGGCGAGTGTCAGCACTGTCCACTTCGCCCTCGAAGTCGCCGAAGCCCGACTTTGAGGGCATGGGTACAATTGTCCTTTTATTCAGTGTTTCCTCGCACAATGAAAAACATGGGCACCACTGTCATTCTTTTTTTTACTAAGGACACCGTTGTCTTTTCGTTTTCAACTATGAACACCACCACCTTTCCGTTTTTTACTATGGACACCACTGTTTTATCGAGCGAAACGATGGACACCGGTGTATTTTGAACCATGTACATCCAAGTCTAATTGTCATGAATCGTGTATACCTCCAGATATTGATTTGTGTACATATGTGCATCTTCATTGAGACATTTTATTGCAAAGTAGAAGGTTAGATACCAATGAGCTTAACGAGCAAACTCCTCTGTTGACATAATCTTTGCCCTTGATGTGCAACTTTCTCCCATCTTTCATGTATTCCTGCATGTACAATAACTCATTATGTGATGTTAACTTCTATGGTGAATGTGGTTTTCATGGTTTGAAAGTCCCACAAAAGCCTCATACATTGTCCAGAAAGAGTGGGGAACTTTTTTATTCACGTAGAAGATAACATGCACAAAAATGGTATCCAACATGCATGAAACTCATTGTTCGCATAGGTAAAGGTTGTTCACATAAGAACGTCTTGTTATGTCAAAAATCTTACCATCGATTCTTTTAATAAAGTTTTGAACCAAACAATAACATTGTGATAATTATGGGTTACTCCAAGAAGGTGAGTAAAAAAGGAAATTCCTTGATGGTATTCCCCCCCTCTCTCCCTCTCTCTCTCTCTCTCTCTCTCTCTCTCTCTGTCTCTCTTGCTCACTCTCCCTCTCTCTCTCTCTCTCTCTCTCTCTCTCTCTCTCTCTCTCTCTCTCTCTCTCTCTCTCTCTCTCTCTGTGTACCTTCTCATTTTATGTGCAAAGTGTTTTCTCCTTATGTTCACCATTTCCTAACATTATGCATTGTAGTCTACGTAACCCTGTGCACGCCTTGCGTGCAACACTGAATACTTGTTTAAAATGAATTTCAAGTAGCCCCCCAAATGATATGCCGAACGGAGAGTAGATGGTAAACAGGTAGAATTTGCGAGGCAGAACACGATTTCCAATTTGGGACACTTGAGCAATATATAATTAGCAGTGAGTGAAATTTGATGACAAGTGTCAAAACTATCAAACATATATACACAAGTGTCAAGTTACAAATGAGGCGTAGTCGCACTCGTTGGGTCGATTGTCGAGCGATGCGTGCGGATTTGCGTCGTGAGTTGTTGGATTCGAGAAGTCGGGGGTCTTCTAGAATCAACGGTGAAGATGCGAGATGCATCTTCACAAATCCAGATTTGTCTTGGAGTGTCGACAGAATGGTCGTGACACTTCTGTCGTAGATTCGCTCGAATGGTCGAAGCTGTCAGGAGGTTAGGGAAGATTCATTGAGTGGGGGCAGTTGGCTGGTTTGTCCTCGATTGTCGGAGTAGATATCGTGGTCTCGCAACGCGGCAGGCTGTTTGTGTAATGCCATAAATGCCCACTCTGAAAGATTAGGAACTACTGTACATCTAGCACGCAACACTTCCCCACCTTTTAGCCGCGATGTCCCGGCACGCGAACAGATGTGGCCCGGTGACGGCGGTAGTAGGCGTCGATTCAGTGATGAACGTTTTGGAGGTTATCGTAGGGTTCCCAGCTGATATGCGCGACGTCATAGCTATGCCACTTGACAAAAATTCTGTCGTTTTGCTTCGTCGTCGATGGCCAAAGATGTCCTGGATGACGTATTTTGTATCTTCGTCTACTTGGACAGGAGGCGGAGGAGGGACATCCGTGCTGGGGAATTTATCTCCGAGGTCTCATTAATGCTTGAATCTATTGACATGGAACACCGGATGAACTTGCATAGTGTTGAGGAGTTTGAGTCACGCAACCACAGGGGTTTACATGCGCTTGATCGCAAACTGTCCCAACCACTGGGGTTTGAGCTTCGAACAGTCGGCTCCACGGAGTTTCATGATTGCCGAGCTAAAAAGGACTTTGTGTCCAGCGGCGAATATGTCGTCGCTACAATGTCGATGAGCTGCTCGCTTCATCAGTTATTGTGTCTTTTCGAGGGTTTGCCGTGTTTCCTCCAAGATGGTGGTGAAGTCTCGCTGTTGAATATCGACTGCAGGTTTGTTGCTGCGATTTTGTAGTCCAACTACTGTGGCGGGAAGTTTGCCATCCACCACTTCAAACGGAGCTTTACCCGTTGCGGTGGAAACTGCTGAATTACGTGCGATTTTGGCGGTCAGAAGTTCTTGTGTCCAATCCGTCCCGTGAGGTTTGCATAGTTTTCGGAGAACTTTTTATAGCGTGTGATTGTTCCGCTCTGTTTGGCCGTCGGTTTGAGGATGAAACACTATTGAAATTTGGATTGAGTTGCCATAGGGAGTCATCAGTTTGTGCCAAAAATGACAAGTAAATCGATCATCTCTGTCGCTGGTGATGGTTCTCGCTACGCTGTGTATCCGTACGATGTTGATTAGAAACAGCCATGTTGTTCCTTCGGCGGTGATGGTGGTCATTGTTGGAATGAAGTGGGACATTTTAGTTAACATGTCGACAACCACGAGGAATGTGACATATTCCTCGGGTGACCGGTAATCCTTTGACGAAGTCCATGGAGATATTGGTCCATGGTTCCATCGAACTAGGGAGCGGTTGTAGAAGTCTGGGTGGCTATGTGCGACTGGATTTTTGTCGCTGACATGTGGCGTAGGTTTTGCACAAGTTGGCCACGCCGTGTTGCATCTTGTCCCACCAACATTTTTTTGCCAGCTTCTTCAATGCCTTGTCCTCTCTGAAGTGTCAACTTGGTCCTTTGTCGTGGCACTCTTCGAGCAGCATACGACAAAGTTCGGCGTTCGGGGGAACGACCACTTGGCAAGTGAAGCGTCGTCGCCACTAGGGTGCGTCATACCAGAATTTTGTCTTGTCATATCCGCCGTGCTGGTCATAGCCTCGTGCGAATAGCTGCTCAAGATATGGGTCTTGCTGTAGTTGGAGGGTTGCCACATCAGACATTAAATCTAGTCAGGGACTGAGTGCGTCCGCAAGGTTGATTTTTCCCCGCCGGTACTTGATATCGTATTCGAACCGGATTCAAGTGATTCCATCCATCAGGTTTGATGTCGACTGAGATTCGGCCGCGTCATCAAACATTTTAATGCATGGTGGTCGGTGCGTATGTTGCATCCGCGGCACTCCAGGTAACATCACCATGTCTTGAATGCATGTACGACCGCCAACATTTCATTCTCATGGACAACGTAGTTGAGTTCCGGTCCTTGTAGTTTTTGGGACATGTAGGCAACCGGTTGCTCGCCGTTGCCGTGGTCTTGCAGGAGGATTGCGCCAATGGCTCGGTCTGAAGCATATGTAGCCATGACTTAGTGGACTGTTGGATCGGCTAATCGTAGGGCTGGCACCGAAGTCAGAGCATTCCGCAAAGCGGTGAATGCTTCTTGTTCGCTGTCTCCCCAAAACCACTCGTTTTGTTTTCGAGTGAGGTAAAAAGATTCGTTGTCACTCGGGCGTAATCTTGTACAAAGTGTTGGTAGTTGTTACAGAAGCTGAGGAAAACTTGAACATCTCGAACGTTGGTCGGTGTTGGCCAATCAAGGACTCCTACCACTTTTTTTGGATCTAGTGTGATCCGTCCACCGTTGATGACGTGACCCAAAAAATCAATCAAACGGCAACGAAAGTCACATTTCAATGTTTTTCCAAAAAACATATCTCTTTGTAAAACTTCGAGAACTTTTCAAAGATTTCCATCGTGCTCCTCCACGGTGAGGTTGTACAATGGAACATCGTTGAGGTACATCACGACAAAATTGTCGAGGTATGGTCGGAAAAGTTTGTTCATTGCCGCTATGAACGTCGCCGGGGCATTTGCCAGTCCAAACAACATCACTGTGAACTCGAAATGCCCATAGCGAGTTTGTAATGATGTCTTCTTGATATCGGCGTATCTGGTGATATCCGCTGTGTAAGTCGGTTTTGCTGAAAATTCGAGCCCCTCGGAGTTGGTCGAAGATTTTGTCAGCCTGGGGAAGACGTGAGCGGTCCTTGATGGTAGCATCATTCAACGCCCAATAGTCCATGCACATCCGCATTTTGCGAGTTCTACTTTTCACGAACAGTACATGTGTGGCACATGGTGACGTGGATGGACGGACAAACCCACTGACCAAGCATCTCATCTAGTTTCTTTTTTAGTTCGGTCAGCTCCTGATTGTTCATTCGGTAGGCCCCTCGAACTGTAGGTCTGATGCCCGGCTTCAGTTCAATGTGAGGGTTGATGTCGCATTGAGGAGGTAGGGTTCTCGAGAGTTTGTCGGGGAAGACGTTCTTCACAAACTCTTGGACAAATGGTGTGAAATCTTCGGGTACCATCGCGAACTTTGTTGATGCCGATGAGGCTGATGAGGCCGTTGATGAGTCAGCTGGTTTCACTTCCGCTTCCACCATTTTCTCGAGATTCATGAGCCACACATAAGCTTCTCGTCGTTTGTAGTGCTTGGCCACATTGAGTGGTATCAGCTGCACACATTGTTGTTTATCGGCTACCGTGGCTTCCTCTGCTGCTTCCACCTCTGCTGCTTTCGCTGCCAGCTTCCGACCCACATGCGATGTTTGTCGTTAGGCACCGTCGGTCTCCACATAGACATCACCACAGTTCCAATTGACCTGCGGATTGTAGCAGTATAGGAAATATCTTCTGAGGATGATGTTGTAATTGGTCATTAGACAAGACCTCCAGACCGTTACATTTTTTAGATCTCCCACTTGTTGTCGTTGTGGTTCTTGGAGTCTCCATATTTGCAATCTCTAATCAACTGTGTTTCCTTCAAACACCCCTGGTTCGGTCTGCAAACCGAGTTTGCGTACCATATCGTTGCTCACGACGCTGTGTGAAGCTCCTCCATCCAATAGTGGTACCGTTCTGCGACTGTTGCATCCTTGAGGATGAGCTTCTCGTAGTATCCCCGGTTGGTGGTCCTCGTAACCCTCATCAAACCTCACGATCTCAGAATCCCTCTGTGGTGATGTAGGCAAATCAGATGGGTGATCGTTCGGCGCAGAGCGCTCCATGGGGTCAAGAGTTGCGCCTTTCACTCTTGCCCTTTGACGTTTCCCGACTCTTTTTTTGCGACTTTCTCCCCCTTTTGGCCTGCTGCTTGCCCCGATAGCTACAAGCGATGTGCTCAAATTTTCTGCAGTTGTAGCGGGTTCGCGTATCTCTCTGTTCGACAGCGTCCCCTTTCATCAGAGTCGAGGAGCCTGTTGACTTGTTTTTTTCCGTTTCACGATAGTTGTGGTTATGAGGTCGTCAGCCGTAGGATTTCTGGATCCGGTTCTTTCTGCTACTGCGATCATCCGCGATGAGTCCTTTTGGATGCCAAAAATGGTTATTGCTTGCCGGATATCTTGCTTGAGGCCGTTGTTGTAGTGAAACAGAGCTCGTTGAGAGCGATGTCTGCTCTGGTGATGATCTCGCAGAATCTTCACGTGTACTGTACCACGCTGGACTGCTGATGGAGACTCTGGAGTTTGTTCCGTGCGTCGGACTTTTTGTTCAAGCATCTAAAATGTGTGGGCATCGCGTGCGAGAATTTGCTCCAGTCGGTTGGTGGCATCAACACGTTTTTCCACTGTGGGTTTATGTGCTCCAAGGGTAGAATGCCTACGGTCGGCGATATGAGACGGGTGCAGTTGGCCGTTGATGATGCTCCGCTGATCTTGTGCAACCGTTGGATGGTCTTTAGATCGGACCACCAACTTAGCATCGTGCAACACAAAAGCGCGGCCCCGAGGTCAATTTTCTTCTGATTGTTCTTGACCCCAGCAGCGGTGAGGTACACCTCCAAACTCGTCAGCCACATCCAAACCGTCGGTCCCTTTGAGGTTGCAGGATCGAACGGTTCAGGTGGAGCCGGACGAATTTTGGGTTTGCTCGAGAGTTGAGAATTTCTCTCAAAGAGCGTCGCTTCATGTGCGCTTGCATTGCAAAGAGCCTCAATCATGACGTTGATTTGTTGAAGTAGATGGCTGTTTATCCCTTTGAGTGCGGAGATCTAGTTCGCTAGTTCCTCGTTGATCCGCGCTTGTCGTCTATTGCTTCATGTTGTCCCTGCTATCATCGTCGAGGCTGTTGGTAGGGATGGCTGGTTTATCGCCGTCGGGTCCGTGACCGGGAAGGTCGCCAAAGCCATGGGGATTGATCCAGCTGCCGCGTAGCCTACCACGCCAACATTTGTTGCCGCTTCAGGGTTCGCGTGCATTGGCACGTTCCGCTCCTCCATCACCAAAGTTGTTGCTAAAGACCCGATGTTGTTCGTCGGTTGTGCTCGCTCGCCTCACATTGTGGTTGCGAAGTCTGCAAAGTCTTGACGTGCGAGATGTGCTGACGGCTTTTGCAAGGTAGTCCTTCGGGTGAGTAAAGTTGTTGAATGCCTCTCCAGCACCGCCGCTCTCTGATACCAAGTGTTCTGCCGAACGGAGCGTAGATGGTGAACAGGTAGAAGTTGTGAGGCAGAACATGATTTAGAATTTGGGATACATGAGCATTTTAGAATCAGCGGTAAGTGCTCTTTGATGAAAAGTATCGAATCGATCAAGTATACATATGTACAAGTGTTGCGGATGAGGCATAACCGGAGTCGTTGGCTCGATTGTCGAGCGACTCATGCAGAGCCGTGTCATCAGTGGTTGGTTTGGAGAAGGTCCGCCGATAAGTCCGGGGTCTTCAAGAATTGACTGTGAAGATGTCCGATGTATCTTTATGAATCTAGATTTGTCTTGGTGTGTCAAGAAGTCGACCAAAATGTTGTGACACTTCTGTTGTAGATTCGCGAGAGTGGTCGAAGTTGCCAGAAGGTTTGGGAAGATTCACTTAGAGCAAGGGCAGTTGGCCGATTTGTCCTCGACTTTTGGAGTGTGTATTGCGGTCTTGCCATGCGATGGGCTGCTTGTGTAACAACAGAAATGCCCACTTAGAAAGATTAGGGACTCGTGAACGTCTGGTACATAACACGAAATTCACTCATTGCGAAACCTCGTGCTTTTCTAGCATGGATCTGCAAGCACTTTCATTGTGTCTCCTCGAGCCATACCCCTTTTTGATACTTCCAAACCGTCACAGTTCCAGGACTCTAAAGTTCCGTCACTTAACATCAATGAGGGTACATCATGTCATTTTTACCTCCCCACAGATGAGGGTTTTCTGCTTGCAGCATGCGGATGGTGTGTTGAGCATGGCGGCAGATGATCACCAAAACCTCTTGCATGACGGAAAGGACCGTGGTATGCTCATGTTGAAAGTGCCGCATGAGCTCACTCACGCCATGAACAAAGACCACATAGTGCAGATAGGTCAACATCGTGTCCTCAGTGCACATCGAAGAATGACGCATCAACCTGCTTGCCCAAAACTCGGAGGGTATGAGGGAGGTTTGGGGAAGCAATGTTTGGCCTGCGTGTAGAGGTTGGTGACCATGTGTCTAGCTTGGACAGGTCATCTATTGGCTAGCGTGGAGAGTTGTCTTTGGGAGCACATAATTGTTGTGACGCTGGGTTGTTGTGGTGCTGGGAAACTGCATTTCCACTGCTGGCATTGGTGCTCAGTGTGTCGGACTACATGGCTCTAGGTTTGAGCATGGCTGGATAATCAAATGTGGGCACGCATGACAATGTGCTTCTTGTTTACACGTCCATGGGGGCATGTGCCCTTTTGGGCCCTCTAACCATTGCTGAATTGTCTCTGATGATGAGGTGGATTGCTTTTACTCTTAGCTTCTCCTACCATTT
Organism: Penium margaritaceum; assembly: GCA_023375785.1. NCBI lineage: Eukaryota > Viridiplantae > Streptophyta > Zygnematophyceae > Desmidiales > Peniaceae > Penium > Penium margaritaceum. The sequence goes on along the minus strand of SZWC01011110.1, from coordinate 83,383 downwards.
TGTGCTAGGGTGGCAGCAGCTTCACTACAAGTAAAGCCATATCACACTTTCAAATGAAAAGGCAACAATGTCACGTGGAAATGTGCATGCACACCATGTTTCATGGTGGGTGAATGTACCAACACGCTGCCGGTAAGTATGGAATGGTGCGGTGCACAATGCATGTTAAATGCGATAGTGTTGGGTTTGTGATCAAACAAGTGACCTCTTGTAAGGAACCACATGCACTGCACTTGAGCTGAAATTGTGGAGTGTTTTTGCAATGCTTCCGGCTCGTGTCGAGCTCTCGCTGCCAGAGTATTGCAAATTTTGCAAGAGTAACCTCTGCTGGTATGTGACTTTTTGGTTTGCTCAACTGATCCGTCAGTAGCTACATTGCTTGTTCTATGTTATGTATGGTGCATTCTAGCCACCTAGTTCACACATGCATGACTGGTAGAGTTTCCTCAATGGTCAAGACCCGGGCACTTGGTGGTCTCTGCCAATTCCGCTGGAGACCCCACAATGATTAGATACGTATGTATGTTGTGCATTCCCTTTGCAGTCGAGACCCAGGAAACGAGTGGTTTGTACTGGTACCTCAGGAGACCCACCACTGATTGGTTAAGCCTTTGTTGAATTTTGTCAAGTATGTAGCTTTCATGTGGTTGAAACCAGGACGTCTAGTGAAGTTTTCCGGTGTCTCGGGAGACCCAAAATTTCCTAGCTTGGCTTGCCGGCGATGCTACTATGTCAGTGTAGAGTCTTGATGTGTTTTAGGTTTATCGGATGTAATCTTGTTCGTCAAGATCCGGGCACACGATGGAATGTTCCAGCGCTTCATGAGACCTCTCTTGTGTAGTTTCACCAGATGTGACCTCGGCACTCCCCATTCGTGCCTTATGAGAGAACCCTCCTAGCGACATTCTGTGTGAGAGAGATCACAGTACGGTGAACACAACGTGACAGACGACGCTTCAATTGGTGGGGACACAGCAAAGACATGCATAGATGAAATTAAAATTAGCACCAAACAAACAAGTGTATATGTGATCCCACCCATGTGCGTGCAACTAAGCACACAAGTCCAACAAAATGGTGAGAAATTAGCCTATCTCGGCTGCAAGCTCCAAAGCAGCAGCAAGGGGGAAACCAACAACCATACAGGCTCCTCGATTGTCCGAATTACAAGTCGAAAGAAGGGTCAGGTATAGAAACAGAAAATCTACCAACTCCGGTGTAGCAACTATACCATTATCGAGCAAGGACAGCACCAGTAAGAAAATAGACCCCGAGAGGTGGTCACCGAGAAAACTCTAGAGAGAAAATGAGGGCGAGTCAACTAGTGCGGACAATGTCAAAGTAGTTTTTGAGTGTCCCAGCATACTGGTGAGTCGTGATGACAAGTCCGGAGGTTACCATGACTCATACACCGACACTCCCCTATGACCTGCAGACATCAATCTGCAGAAGCAAGCAAGGGTCACAATTTGACGGCAACATAAGTGCACAACAAGTGGCACAAGACAGGACCACACAAGATTTGCTAAAAGAGAGAGGAAGGAGCAAGAGCGGGATACAAATCAGGTAGGAGTAGGAGCACATACAAGAAGCCCAACACTGCGTACCTCAAAATTGAACTTGCCATTGAACTGCTTTGGTGAGGAATTCTGCACACTGCTGACATGTGTCAACACCCACGATAGATATAGTTCTAAGTGTAATGTGCTCACGTACAAAGTGATGTCAATGTTGATGTGTTTTGTGCACATGTGACACATGCCTTCATGCTCTACTATGCGGCTCATGCTCTCATTGTTGCAGGAAATGGTGATGTTGCGGATGGGCTACCAGTAAGGTGGTATAACCAGATGCTCTCACAGACCCCAACCCCCAATGCGATGTAGTCCACCTCCGTTGAGCTCCACGCTACGCAGTCCTACTTTCCACTCATCCATGAGACAGCGGTACCTCCAACAAAGAAGATATCGTTGGACCGGCTGTGCACATCGCGACCATGGGCCCAATTACTGTTAGTGTATTCGTCAACAATAGTAGATGATTATGCACAAAAGCACAGGCCCAGACGTGGAGTAGAAAAAACTTACCGCTCCACATACAAAACAAGCTCCAAATGGAGCTGATGCCGATGCGATGAGAACCGCGACAAGAAGTTCATAGCGAGGGCAACATCAGCGCGCATTGTAGTCCCAAGGAATATGAGGGAGCCAATGACTTGAAGCTATGCCATGACAACGACAAGCACCCCCAGACGATCTAGGTGTGTTGACATGAGAAGCCTCTGTCCAGCAGGTAGCATAGGTGTAGATGCATAAGGGATTTTGGCCAACAGGTGAGCAAAACGCTCCCCCAGAGTCCTTACGAAACCAGCTTGATGCACATGCAGTGTGCGACGTTGGCCATCACGCTTAACCTCTATTCCTAAGTAGAAACGAGCTAGACCAAGATTCTTCATTGTGTATGTAGATTGAAGAAGATCCTTCACAGCCTAGACAACCTAAGGATCGGGGAACACAATCAAGAGGTCATCCACATAGACGAGAAAATCAACAAAGGGTGCAATGGGGACAGTGACAAACAACATTGGTTCCACTGTGCTGCATTGATACTCTTCTCGCTCCAAGGTAGTGGAGATCTTGAGATTCCAACTACGTGGGGATTACTTCAAGCCATACAAGGCCTTTTGGAGGTGCCAATTTATTTCTATGCCGTCCTTGAACCTTGGAGGCTGGACGAGATAGATATCTTCCTTAAAATCACCATGCAAGAAAGCACTGTTGACATCCATATGGTGGAGCTGCCAATCATGCTAATGCCACTTGACTGAACACGGCTTTTACTGTGGTGTACTTATCCACAGGGACAAAGGTGATATCGAAGTCCAAACCAGGCACTTGAGAGAATCCCTTGGCCATGAGATGGGCTTTGTACTGTTCCACTGAGCCATCGGGCCTCTCTTTCCTTCAAAACATCCAACGGGTTGAGATGACCAGGCGGGAACTTCACATTCTAAAAAGACCTATGCTCCTTGATTGCAGTTAGTTCCTCGCGCTTGCTCACAGAGAGTTTCATATGCATCGGAGCATGCTTGTTGCACTGTGTTCGGTTCAGGCACATGTGGCATGCTACCAATCGCAACAAGTGCGGTGGTGAGTGAGGGATGTGGCAGAGGCAATGTAGACCCACCTGCTGTAATGGCTTGGTGGAACTCATAAGCAATTAGAGAGTATCCAAGCACAGTGTCAGGGTGTACCACAGGCGCCACCAAGCCAAAAGTGTGAAGACCAGATATAGGAGTAGGCCGTGTGGGGTTGACAAAACCACTGTGAACTAGATGGACTGACTGTGCGGGCCCACCATGGCCAGCCGAGGCTGCACGACTGGTTGGCTTGGCATAGTGAGGTGCAGACTACAATGGTCTCAGACGACTGCCTAGAGCACGAAGAGAGGCGACGAGATGGAGGGCTACGAGGGTACAAATGGGTCTATTGTTGATGGAACCACAACTGGCGACATAGGCAACAACGTAACAAAAAATGATGCAGATGTGTCAGGGGATGATTTAGGGGACGGCGACGTGACAAGAGATTACACAGGTGGCGACACAGACACTAGAGGAGATGAGGCAGGCGTCGACACAGGAAAGACAGAAGATGACATAGGCATCGACACATGTATAACGGGAGAGAATAAGGTGAAAACACAGACGTGGGTGATACTCGTGATGATACAACTGCTAGAGGAGATGACACTGGCGATGATGTAGACATGACATGAGGTTACGGCGATGGAGACGTAACAGGAGATGACACTGGCAAAGATGCAATGGGATATGAAGCACATCCACTACTGAAGGATACTCCACATACACCACTCCCTGGAGAAGAGAAGGGAGCAAATGAAGGAACACAATGAGCAATATTATATGAGAAGTTTCTCTCAATGAAGAGATCATCAAGAGACTCAACAGCCCGACTACGCTCGGGGTCACAAAAGTGCCAGGCCTTTTACTGAGAAGAAACACCAAGGAAAGGGCAGAGGCGACCGCGAGGGGACAGCTTGCCACCGCATTGGTCCTCTGGTAGCCAAACACTTGCAATGCTGCCCCAGACACGAGTGAGGTGAAGGTCAACACGACAACCATACCATCCCTGGAATGGCGTGACATGATGAGGCAGCGGAATGTGGGGAACATGGTTCCAAATCAGCATCATGTAGGACATGGCCTTGAAGACAAACATCACAAGGAGGCCAGACTCCACGTGAAGGACCTAAACACCGTCAGCAGCAGCGGTTCCAACATTTTGACATTTTGTTCTGTTATGGTGTATATGGAGCAGAGAGCTCCAGATGCACCCCTTGAGACTGGATGAACCAGGCTGTGGGATCCATGAACTCCCCACCACATTCGGAGCAAAATGCATTCAGCTTACGTTGGAAAGCACGCTTAGCCTGGACAAGCCATGATTCAATTGTGGGCCCAACATTGTTTTTCTAACAAAGGGCAAAGATCCAGCGAAAGGAAAAGAGACCATCTGTGAGACATAAGGCATAACAGAAAAGACCCCAAAGAAATTCTTCAGGGTGTGAGCCCATGACTTGTGCATGGACAAGGGCAAGGGGGTGCAGCGTACGGGAGTTAGACAAAGGAAAGGATGGGCGATGTAGCTTACCTTGTGTGCAAACAAGACAGTCAGCAGTGCATGATACAGGGAATGTGCCACGGTCAACACCAAGAGTAGGTTGATGATGCACAAGGCTATCGATGGCGGCACTATGCACGTGACATAGATGGCAACGGGGTAAACGTGTGTGTGTGCAGGGGAAAGCGAGGGAGCAACATGCACATTGGCTGCTATAGTGGTGGCGGATAACGATGCAAACAAGGGCACACAATGCAATTTGTCGCAACGTACATCATGGAGAATAGTATGATCAGATGACTCCAACGACACAATGCCAACTCCATGAAAGGAAACAAAGTCCATGCCCTGAGCAACCAAGGTAGTGACAGACAACAAGCTGACCTCAAGCGTAGGGACATAGAGAACATCCGACAAGAAGACATCACTTGATGGACCGATAAAACAAAAAACACCAATACCCTGAACCGACAACATCTGGCTAGAACCAGTGAGGACAAAGCATGTCATCGAAAAGCCCCAATGTGACAAATGCGGCACAAGAAAACGTCATGTGATAAGTGGCTCCGGAATTGATGATCCAGAAGCCACTCAACACATGAGATGGAGCGGTCACATGACACTGCCCAATGCTCCAAGTAAGGACAGGAGGGGACACAGTATGACTAGGAGTCACAGCAAGGAGACGAGGAAGGGTGAACAACTGCCAATGCTCTATCCAATCCACGAATGATACAACCCCAAAATCCAACATACCTCGAAGGGCTCCATCTGACGAAAAACAGTAACCCCAAGACTTGGCATTGAAAATCACATAGGATTGGACATCCTGATGCCAAGGATAAAGAGGGCATGCGGAGGCCAGTGCATATGTGTCCGGACTTGGCGGCAGCTCGGAAAAGGACCGAGCCGCCGGCGGAAAGGGAGATGGAGCTACGAACTGGAGGCACGAGGGAGGGATGTAGGATAAAGAAGGTGGCTTGTAGACTGTATGGTAGTACGGTAGCGGAAGCCAATGCCACCCCGGATGGGGTACAACCACCACTGAAGAGAAAGGCACGGAAGCCCAACCGGGGATTGGAACCGTCAAGGACATAATGGTGGTGGTCTCCCACCACACAGGATCAGAATCCCACATGTGAGGGTCTCGACCAAAGAGGATGGAGATGAAATTGGGATACACAGTCTCCCGAGGCAAGGAGAAAAATCCGTAGATGCCCGGGTCTGGAACATGTGCAGGAAAGGAGGAGAGAAAAGAAAAACAAAGGTAACAGAAAGAAAAAAAAAGAGGGAAAAGTGAAATAATGGAAAACGTAAAACAACAAGGAGAATTCCGCAGTGTGGACCAGACCTGGGGTCATCCGGGAGCTGAGAGGGGTACAAGGCTCACTCTCTCTCCTCCACCTCTAATCTTCTTGTAGCAGGGAGGTTGCGCTCAACCCTTGCTGGCAAAAAATAAACTGGTGGGAGCGTCGATAAACGAGCCCATCAATAAACAACCTCATTGATCGGCGAGCTCGTCGATCAATAAGGCTGTCGACAAATCCTGTCAACAGGCGGGCTTGAAATGTGATGGAGCAGCTTCCCTCCGGCAGATGACATCGGCCAGCGACGGCATGGACAACTGCCGTACCCGCTACTGTTACCTCTGTGCCGATGAGAATGATGTTGTGCTCACTATAGCTGCTGTAGCTATTGTTGTAGCAATTCCTGCTATAGCTGCTACTTTACCTACTGCTAAAACTGCTGCTACAAATGTGGCTCCCCCTGGTGCTGCTGTAGGAGTTCCTGCTGTAGCCATTTCTACTGTAGCTGCTATGAGTGTGGCTGCTGCTATGCTGCGAATGCGGCTGCTGCTGCTGCAACTGCAGCTTTTACTGATGCTACTGCTGACATTGTTTCTTCCATTTTTGTAGCCGATGCTGCTGTAGTTGTTGCTTCTGGTGAGGCTGCTCTGGCTGCTGCACAAAGATGCCATGCATCCACGTTGTTGGCGCAGTCGTCAATGCTGCTGCTTCAGCTACTACTGCTGCTGCTGTTGTTACCGTTGGTGCTGTTGAGTGTGGTTGCAACTGCTGTGATGGAGAAATCCTGGTGCAGCTACTACCACGGCAACGGCTTCTGACGTTGTGGAGGTGGCTGAAGCCGCCATCAAGAAGGAAGCCGCTACGAGGAAAACTGCTGAAAATCCCCTGTAGCATTCTATCTCCGGCTATACAAGAGGACTACATGAGGTCAGCCTTCTGCTGAGGGCCTTCATGTCGCCAGGACCTGTACGCCCCACCCTGCCCAGTCCGGCCCAGCCCAGATGCCTCCGGTGCCGTTACTGCATGCTGTGTGGTGGGAGGGAAAGGTCGTCAGAGAACCCTCCTAGCGTGTGGTGTCTCTCAACAACTTGGATACCATGAAGGAATGAGAGAACCCTCGTAGCAACGTTCTGTGTGAGAGAGCACATTGTGGTCAACACAATGTGATAGACAACGCTTGAATTGGTGGAGAGACAGTATAGACATGCATAGATGAAATTGAAGTTAGTAACGGCAAAGAAATAAGTGTTTGTGTAGTCTCACCCACGTGCGTGCAAAGAAGCAGACAAGTCCAACCAACCGGTGAGAAATTAGCCAAAACCTGGCTCTAAGCTCTATACGAACAGCAAAGGAGAAACCGATAGCCGTACAGGCTCCTCAAATTTCTGAATGACAAACCAAAAGTGGCAGGTGCAGAAACAGAAACTCTACACAACTGGACCATTAACGAGCAAGGATAGCGCAAGTGAGAAAACGGACCCCGAGAGGTGGTCATCAGAAAATCTCTAGAGAGCTCATGAGGGCACGCCAGCTGGTGCGGACGCTGTCAAAGTAGCCACTGAGTGTCCCGTCATACCGACAAGCCGTAACGACAAGTCCAAATGTCACCATGACTCACACACAAACAGAGCCTGGCGGGCTAGTCGCTAGTGTCCACTACATAAGCTCTCAGTAGGGCTCATTGTACTCTCTCCCTGTCCTTAATGCATTTCAGACCTCGCCAGATTCGGCCTTCACTGTCTGCCCCTCACATCCAGAACTCATGGCAGTTTTGCATCAGCCAACATGCCCTGATTTATTCAAACAAGTGAATTCTTACCTGGAACCACATGGACTTCACTGCAGGAAACTAAAAAGGTCAAGCATTGTTGCGGTGCTTCAGGATCGTATCAAGCTCTTGATGCCAGAGTATTGCTACTTTCTCAGGAGTAGCTTGGAAGAAAATAGATGATGGCAGTCACTTCGAAGAAAATAGATTATTGTGGTGTGAGCTCCATGCCAGGAAGATTGGTTACTAGCGTTTCGATTTGAAAATGTTTTTTCATTGAACGACATCAAAACCCACAGAGAGAGAGAGAGAGAGAGAGAGAGAGAGGGAG